>JACXSJ010000898.1:0-58868 GCA_014851325.1 Pentalonia nigronervosa | reverse complement strand
ACATGTAAAACATAGTTTCATATAAAAAGGAGTTAATACAGTTACTTAAAAATAAAAAAAGTAAATAACACTTTTTTAAGTTTAAATTTGAATGAAATCAGATATTTAGACAAAGAATAACGATATTAGTAATTTCGTTGTAGTTCAAAAACGTTATTTTTGAGGAATTAATTCTTTTATATATATTATACATGTTATTATGTGCAATGATTTTTTACATAGTATTCTACCTTAAAATCAAATTAATTTATAGTTTTAGCTAATTCAATAGAATAAAAATATTACTTCTTAATAAAAGTGTTCATATAATACATAAAAATTTTTGTCAATATCGTATCAAAATAAGTCTTAAAGAATTTCTCATTTACAAGTTGTAGGTACTAAGTTTTGTTAATATAGGTTCTCATTTCTACTAAAACTTTATCAAAGAATTTATTTAAGGCTAACGAATTCTCGATGTTATTCAAAGTTTATATTTGACCTCGGATGCTACCAAAGAAACTTTAAGGTTCTGTAAAATTTAACTTAAAGTAGGGACATACATCTTATATTACGATGTATTTTGTTTTAAATTATTTTTAAAAAATAGGAAATAATTTATTTTAAGAATTATTAATGAACAATCGTTTTTGAGGTAACATTTATTATAGTTAATAGCTTATACAAAAGCTAGGTAAGATACACAGTTTATGTGTTCATAATCAAAATATTTGAAAGTAGATTATACGATTCATTGTTAAAATTTGCCGATTAAATGATTGAGTTAAACACTGAGGCAAGTGTATTCATATTTAAAAAAAAATATATAATATTATTTAATTTTAAAATCAATTTCAAGTAAAACTAAAAAAGTTTAACTTTAAAATTTAGTTTTAATTAAAATATTGTTATAACCACATTCACTTTCATTATATTTCCGTTATTTACTGAATTACAGAAGAGTTTATAAAAAAATATTTTTTTAAAACCAAACACACATCAAAACAAAACTAATTATAAATCTATTAATCATGTATCACATATATACTATTTAACTTTGGATAAGTTTAGTTCATTATTCTTGTTTTCATTATCTGGTTACTAAAGTATTCATATTAATTTTAATTTACAAATATTATATACCGAGCTTACTAGGATAATTGTATCTAACGATTTATTATTCCGAATACAATAAATTAATTAAATGTGAATTGAGATTTTAGATTACCTGTATTATTGCCTTTATTATACGATTTCTAGCCACTCGAATAAGGATCAGCTATAATTAACATATTCAACGGGATGATCTATTTAACATAATACACATCCCATTTCAGAACAAATTAATGATTTTTTAAAATATTTATTTTATATAATAGATACAAGTAATTTAAAAATACATTTATTGAAAAAAATTATTTTTTTAACCTTTTCTTTTTCTTTTGAATGACAATATATATTTGAAATTTAATATTCTGAAACAGAATATTATTTGGAGTCTTGGAGTCTTTCGATCTATATAAATCAAATTTTGGAAAATTAGTTTATTAGTTAGAAGTTTTAAAGTTAAGGTGAGTGAAGTAGTGGAACAGCATCTTACGGTATCTCTATACCACTACACTAATCTAAATTTTAATTACTTATAACTCATAAACTACTCCTCCAAAATTCGATTATTACTTATCGAAGTACTTAAAATATTTTGCTTTTAAATAATAGGAATTAAAAATATATGTTGTCATTAAAAAAGTTAAAAATAAAAATGGTAAAAATATATATTTTTTTGAAAAATTTTGTAACAACTTAAAGTTATAAAAAAAAAAAAATATTTTGATCATTAATAGTTTTTAAATAATGTGTCATAGATTATATCATTCGGTATAATTTATTTTACATTATTTTAAGTTTCTAAGTAAAAGAGTTAAACTGAAATATGAAAATCATTAAAAATGATTAAAAAATGCTTAATAAAAATAAAAATATTAATTTGAAATGTGTAGTATGCTATTCGAATCAAACATTTATGGGACTTTAAACATTTTAAACATAATGTTTTTAATAATTTTATAATAACATAATCACTATACATTTTTTATACAATTTATTGATTATGATTAAATTACAAATAGCACTATTTAACATGAGACTCATTATAATACTCATTTTAAGATTTATTCAATAAATTAACAACTTTCTGATTAACTCATAAAACGTAATCGATAATAGTTATATCTTTTTCCTTGAGCATTAATAAAATAATGTTCACACGGCGTTTTATATAGGCAATCTAGCATCACCATAGTCGTGGGGCACTTTTCACGGATTCCAATTAGTTAAATATTTCTATTTAAATAAAATATTTTATAGTTTTTTTGTCAAGATAAATCAAAGAAAAATATACATATGTATATATGAGTATAAATTAAGGTAAATTAGTGTACAATATGTTATAACTGCTGATTGTAATCATAATTTAATGAATAATTAGCAATTGATTTTTTTTTTTTATTGTATTTATCTGAAAAATGTACTGAATTTGATACCATAATCTTGCTAGTTATAGCTACTACTAAATTCAAACTTCGTTTAGTTACTACTTAGGTTGGCAATGCTGCTGTTTTTACTAACGTGGTGATTATGGTTTTATGTTTGCCCACATATTTGTTTGTATAAGGTATGCAGAGATATATTATATGCAAAAAAAAAAAAAAAATGTAAAAAACATATAATACAGAACAACTAAGAGAATAATTTGATTTTTAAGAATTGCTCCCGCTATTATAAGATTTTATAGTATTGTATAAATCTTGATATAAAAAAAAATTATAGTATTTTAATATTTTATATATCATATTATAATTTGTTTTAGTGAAATTATAAACGGATCTAAAGAAATGTCAGTACGCTTCGTTTTGCCGAGATCAACTAAAAATATTTTTTTAATGTGATGATTATTTGTTGCTTTTAAATCGAATGTTACAATTTATTTATAGGATGCTATCGTTTCGCCGAGGTAGGCAAAGAGAGACAAAAAAACTTACACACCATCTCTGTATATGTCTGACATTTTTTTAACTTACATTTTTTTAAAAAATGTCAGTATTTTTAAATTTATACCAATGATTTAAAAGACAAACGTCACTTCATCATCACAAACATTAATTTTTTAAAAAACATTCATGTCTACCAATTTTGAATATATTTTTTAAATTATCTAAATAAAAACGTTTAAAAAATAACACAAATATGATAATTTATGTACTATTAGAAGTAAATATTAAATTATAAGGAGTACATTTTTTACATTAGAAATGCTCCTTTTTCAAATAAAAACTAGAAGCATTCTTCAGAAATAAACATAAATGTTACAGGTGTTTTCCCAGGGGTGAATTTAAGATATGTTCGCTATTTTTATTAAAAATACCAAGCTTCGAATAAATTATGTATATATCAGTCGCCAAATAAAACCAAACCCTGGCGCACTGTTTAAAATCCGAGGTTAAAAAATCATTCGCAACCCATTATTTAAATGAAATGGCTCCGAATTGTCTCTAAACGACTTCAGCAGATTGTAACACAACTATTAGCCTTAATCAACCTGCCCTATTTTAAATACTATACTTTCACAAATCTAATTTTGCTTAACTGGCGGACAATTATGACTTTTCAAGAAGAAAAATGTGAAATATATATTTGTTTTTTTTTATGATACCAGAAAAATAAAAACGATTTATATAAAACTATAAAAGCTTTTATGAAAGAATGTACAATTATGGTTAAAATATTTTATGTTCTACCGAACATTAAAAAAATAATATTATAACAAATACGTAGGTATTTAGTAACAATATAATTGATTAGGTAGGTATTCAAATAATAAAAATCAATAATTATTATTGTGCTCATTTTACGTTTTTGATATTTTTGACATCAATAGTAATTTACTCACATGTAAATGTAAATTATTTAGTAATTTAAAAAAAAATTCATATCAATTTCACTTGTTAAATAATGAAATTGTATTTTCATAACATTTAATTGTAAGCTATAAAATGATGTGTAGTAGCGTATGTGTATGCGTAGTATATTTTTGAATAAAATCAAAATATCATTAGCTACATATATCATTTTTTTTTTTTTTTTGTATAAAGATAAATGTTACACACAAGTCAAGATATATTTTATTCGAATTTTTATAAACTATGTTTAAATGCGATCATACTATCTCTCCGTGTTCTTACACATACAAAATTAGATTTTAGACAAATAATGCATATTATTTTATAGGTGTCTTATACAATTTCGTTTCCATTGAGTTTTTTTTTTCAGAGTTAAAGTTAAAGTTATCTATAGTGTTCCCTGTTGATGGAAAACTGATTGATTTGATACAAATATATGTTCATTGGATGTGTTATAAATAAATTAATAAGTTATACATTTACCGTTGTTCAAACACATGGAACGTTAAATAATAATAATAAAACAAATTTAAATAGCATTTTTTTATATAATTGTGATCTTTAAAAAGTTATGAATCACGTTATTTTACGCAATTAATTTTCCACTTGGCGTATACAAGTAGCAACTAAGTTGTACTAACTGTTGCAGTTATAATTATGAACTCAATTCATTAATTGATTGAATTAACCAGTATTTAACATTATTAGATACAATAGATTAAAAATGATGTATTAATCTATTTGGTAATAAGCAGTGTTCAAATTTGTAATGGGTGGGGAGTGAGAGGTAACAAAAGACTGAATAGTTCAATTAATTTTTCAAAAATTTTAATTCTAATATTTTTTTTTAAGAACAATACACATATGAGTAATACGGTAAATTAAGTTTTTTTTCTAAATTTTTATATATGAAATACTTATTGATTTTGTTACCATACATAATAATTGTGTGATAAAAGAAAATGCAGCCTCGTAATAGTAGTTCTATAATTAATATTTTTTATTTATGTACTATATAATATATATCATCAGTTATAACTATTATTATTGTCTGCTGAAAATCATTGATATTAAAACTACCAATTTGTTATACTAAACTGTACTTTTTTAATCTTAAAGAAGATTTTTTTATCTATTAATTTGATTATTATTTAAAAGTAATAATAATTATATTTGTTTAAAAATTAATTTTGTATTTTGAATGTACTATTTATATATTTTTATATGAAAGAAGGTTAGGATGTCATGATGTTGAGGGATGCCGTGTTAGGTGCTATGATACAATAAGGTATAACAAGTGATGGAGACGTTTTTTTCTTATAACTAGATAGGGTATCGATACTTTTATTTTGTCAATTCAAACAATTTGTATAAAATACATATACAGCAAAAAAATGTGAATGAAACTGTGTATTTGAGTAGAAAATAAGTAGTCATAGTGCGTTGGATTAGGTTACTGGTTGTAATTTAAAATAATAATATACGGTATCTAGAATATGGCATATGCTGTAACTCATGAATAATAATCGAAAAAAAATGTTGTATTTATTTATTTATAATTTTAGCTTCTACATGAAACGCGAGTACATGTGAATCTTAAATTTTAATAAGAATTAAATAGTATAATAATATGGTATTTTTCTTTAAAAATAATAAAAACAGTTTTTTTTTTATTCAAAAAATACTAATTTTTTATACTTTTTTTTTTTATTAAAGTTTCATTTTTTGAAAAGGTGAATAAGTATAACCTAACAAGTAACAGTTTATTAGTCAAGCCCGTTTAAAATGAAGCCGTTTCTTTTTATTCACTCGTGTATTGTTTAAAGTTATACTACTCACTTCTATACTTTAAAATCATAAAACCACGTTTTTTTTTTTTAACAGTTTTAACTAAAAGTACATTCACTTAAATTATTAACATAAAATAAACTGCAAATCAAGCAGTGATTTTTTTTTTTTAAAGCGAATACATTTAGGAATTTAAAATATAACTATGAAAAACGATACAATTTCTTTTATGTTAAAATAATAGTAATAAAATATTAGTTAGTATTAAATACGTTATTTTAGAGATTATATCTAATGTAACAAAAAATATAATACTATATAAGTATTACTAATTGCAAATTAAAAAAAAAAAAATAATTTTCAAAAAGTTTGATTGGATGGAGAAGAGTTTTGAAATAATAAATTCTATATTAAAATATAATAATTTTCTCAAATATGTTACATTGACAAATAATCTTCTTTTTTTTTTATTTATTTATACGCCTCAACTATTATGGTTATTGGCGTTTCAACAAATAAAATATAAATGTATGGATATTACATTATATGCTGATGAATATTTTTTACATGTAATACAGAATAGAGCAAAAGAAAGAAAAAAGATAATATATAACTAAGTGTTAACATATTTTCTGGAATAAGATCGTCTATTTGAGGAATTGAAGGAGAATTGAACTGATCTCTGGGTTAGGTGAGAGTGTTTTACATAAATTGTAAGGGAGTGATAGTTTGTCTCTGGAGTTCTTCTGGAGACATTCTGTTAGTATGTGTTTAACCAAAATATTGATACTATCTGTGGGGCATTTCCATTGTTTGTTACTTATTAGGTGATCGTGTGTGTAATGTATGTCCAATTCTTATGTGTTAATGATATGAACTTCTGTTTTATCAAAAGTAGATACAAAAACGGATGTATATAAAATAAAACTTTTTGGAATTAAATTTGAATAATATTTCTATTTTAACTGAATTTATTTTGAAGTTATATAATAATATGTACTTATATTTCATAAACAGCTTTTTTCTTAGAACTGACAAAGTACAATTACTTATATATTTTTTTAAATTTCAAACAAAGTCATAGCAATGTAGTTTGAAAAAAAAGTACTGAAAATTTATAAAATGTACGGCAGCCAGTCTTCAAAATTAATTTTATAATTGTATTGCTCTTGTAAAAAATAAGATTATTTTAAAACTTTATTTTTTTTAATATTTTCTAATATAATTGAAAAATATATTTTTTTTTGTTTTTGTGTCATCTAGTAAAATGTGAAATTTAAGTTATAAATGTTATTGATATTAATTTAATGTTGAGCGGTAAGCTGTTATTATTTGTTGTAGTTATTATAGGTATTCAAATTCTATTTCAGTTTTCACTGTTTTTTTTTTTTTTTTATGTTTTTGTTTTGATATTTTTAATATGTAATTTATTAAATCACAACTAAAATAAAATAAACATTAGTTAAAAAAAATACAAATTGCATCATTTTTACTGTAGTTTGATTTAATATTAAAATAAATATTAAATGTAAGTATGTCAATTTTGACGGATTATATAAATATTTTTCTCCAATTTAAAACTGAATAATTGTCATGTTTGATACTGCTTTGTATTTCAAAAAAGCCAAATAGGTCAGTTTTATTTTTACAAGATATTTTACATGTTATGTTGTTTAAAAACTTTTAACAGCATTAAAAAATATATTTATATTTCAGAATTCCCAAAAAGAAAATGCGAATTTGTATTGAACGGTAATTTTTTTTTGGTGGTAATCGAAATTGATGACTTTATGCGTGTCTCTAATAAACTGTAGAGCCAAATTGATCACATTGTTTAGAGATTATTTGTCAATGTTACGATATACGACGATTGTATAGCAGGTAGTTACTATATTCGGATGCATAAGAGAAGATTCGATGGATAGAAGAAAAAACCAATCGAGATGAACGAAACAAAAAAAAAAAAAAAAACACTATAAAACGCAATAAAAGATTTAGCTTAATGTTAAGTATATAATATAGTGGTATTAACGGCTAAGTGAACATAAACATATTTGATTCACATGTGTTTGTGAGCGTGTGACTATTGTAAGGGTAACGGAATATAAAACGTTACTTAAATTGAATTATAACAATATTTCAATTTGCACTAACGTCGAGACGAAAGGTACCTAAATTGATCAAACGTGTTTGTTAAACTGAAATAATAATATACGTTGATATAGTGCATTATTATTGTCGATGCTCAGAATATAATTTAAAAAACTGCCCAACCGCAATCCGTTCAGAACGGTTTGGCTTCGTTGACAATACGGATTTATGTAATAATAATAACTCATAATAGTGATATAGATCTTTGTATGCGTGTACAACGGAAAACGTCCGTCGATTGTTCTTGATATGAACCCGTTAAGTTGTTTAATTAACTAGTAGCCATGTGCCCTATTAACTGATATAAATTGCAATATATCACAATACATAGGTACATATTGTTGTTATTATTATATCGTATTTACTTTTTTTATAATTTTATCCCGTCCGTATTACTACTTTCCATAACATGTAATCGATTTGATGGCCTCTAATTAATTCTTAGTACGTTTCTATTATCTATACCAAATTGTTAAAATTACATGAATATATTAAAATTTAAGTATGTCATATCATATTTATATTTGCATATAATGTGATTTGTTTATATTCGACTTTTACCAGATAAAATTATAATTTATAGTGATATGTATGCGTAAATTTAGAAATTTATTATATTTGTTTTCTTGATTCTATTTTTTTAAGCAAAACTAAAATTAATCGGCATACTGCCTTTGAAGTAATAAACAATATTCAAGAAAATAAACAACTATAAAATAGTGTACATAATCCAAACAATTGTTATTGGTGGATTAGTTAATTTTGTAGTTGCTTATCAGATACGAGCTTAGTTCAATTGGTACACGTATCAGTTCTTTTACTATAATTTAGTCTAAGTCAATATGTTATTAAGTCGTGTTAAAATAAACAAATAAGTTTATCCTATACCTCCGTGGCTCCATTGTAGGATGGAGGATTACAGGATTCGTGAATATTCGAGTGCACATCAATTGTGGAGAATCACGTTGGAAGATAGAGTGGAATTTAATGTAATATTTATCTTGTTTATCTCTCTTATACAGAATACACACGTCTATGGAAAAACAAGTAGATGTACCGTGTATATATAGCAACGATATGTGATAAACAAATGAACTACCTACTATAAATTAGGAGAGCAATAGCAAATCCATTACATCATCACAAAATAGTGAACATTATTTTTAGTAAGTCAACACATTATATTTTATAAGTGTGCATGTGTGTGTGTGTGTAAGAGAGAATAAATATATATAATGTTAAAACTATACAGCTAATATGATTGGAAATTACAAAAACAAGAATAAGTGTAATACAATCAATCAAACATAATTATATAACCGTACGAGCCTTTTCTCTCGTTTCTGGATGAATGAATATTTGTAATTAATATGTTGATTAGTAGATGAAACATTCAAATACAATATTTTCATAATAAAGCAAATACGGTTTTTGATTTATCAAAAAACATAAAAATTGATTTTATTGTAAAAAAACCATTCATAAATTCATAACAGCTTACAAAATAATTTTAGAGAAAAAATAAAAAGATAGGTAACTGTTTGGTTGTATCGTAAGATGTGTTCATCTTTTCATTAAGTAAGACAATGTATAATATATATGTATACTATATAAATTCATCAAATGTTATTTTCAAACACTAATAACAAATTATTGTGAATTTCCGATCAATTTTTAGATTTTGAGCAGAGCAAATTATAATTTTATTATGTTGTGTTTTTTTTTTTGCAAAGTAAATTTTTGACAAACTTGATAATGTTTTTTGGTGTAACGTTAACACAAAAAACAATTACCGTAAATATATGAAATTTTCACTAAATGTTTATATTAGTATTTTATATACACCATTTATGTTTCAATATATTTTGACACATTTTGAGCTATTTATAGACATAAGACATTTTCTGAATTTTTTTTTTTATCGCCGTCAATAAAAATTTTTTACTCGGTCAAAATACTTGAAAATGTAATATAAAGTTTCTTATAACTTGTCCTTCGTGATAATCAAAAAAAAAAATAATTGAGCGTAATTCCGCAATAGTTTTTAATAAACGTCTAAACTTAGAATTACAACAAAATCAAGAAAATTTTCAATTTTTTTTTTTTTTTTTGATTTAGAAATTTATAAAAAATTTTCTCTTTTAACCTTAGATTTGGAAATTTAACATAAGATTCCCGAATAGTTTTTCTAGCTTTTACAAAAAAAAAAAAAGTTTACCTAATATTTAAACAAATTTTTTTGAGCGTTTGAAATACATTGATATAAATTGGGTATTCACCCATAAACTACCGATTTCTCATAGAATAATTTTCTTATTGTTGAAATTCAAAAACGAACAACCATAGAATTATATGTCAAGATTATCATTTTCTAATTTACTATACACCATAAAATTGTAAAAATATTTTGACTCTTTTTGAGCTTTTTACAGGCATATGACATTTTTGATTTTATATTGTTTACTTTCTATAAATATCGATAAAAACTTTTTCGTTGGGTAAAAAAGCTCGAAAATTTAATATAAGATTCCTTATAAACCAAAATGCAATAAAATCTTGATTGGTTACAAATTATTTCGTGGTTAAAAATTTATAAAAGGTTCAACTTTTATAGCTAAGGATTTCAATTTTGAAACAAGGTTTCTTGTAATTAGTTTATAGTGTAATCAAAAAATCTAAAAAATAAAGTAACATGGTTTCCTTTTATAGACATTTTAAGTTCAAATTTGAATGTAATTAGATATTTAAATAAATAATGTTAGTTATTTTGTTGTAGTTTAAAAATATTTTTTGTTGGTGCTTGAAACTTTTATAGTATGTTATTTTATTTCATACACTCGTGACATTTTAAAATCTTTTTGGCAAAAATTAATTTGATTTACTGTATAATAGTAGTAAAACGAATACTTTTATATCAATTATATTATAAAATATACTTAGTAATGCATGCTGACAGACCGTTTTTGTTCACTCAACACTTTCTGTACAACAAAGTGGTACATAATTATCGACCTTTTTTTTAAAAAAATGTATATATTATCAACTTAATTGGGACATTGCATTAAACTCTTAAATTTTTTGACTGAATAAATATTTTTTGTTGACATTTATGAAAAAAAAAAATTAAACAGTATATGTAAAGACGATCTAACTTTGTGGTAACTAAGGTCGTCAAACAATTATTTTAATAATTATATTATAATTTTGACAATTGTTTGTAAATTTTTATAGTATTTCTAATTATTTTAAAAAGTAGTGAGAATTTACTATATTTAGCTCCCAAAAGTTTTAACTAAATCTAATTTGCTACAAGAAATCTCCACCGACGTTGGAATTTTTTAATAGACAAAGTGCCTTTAGACACAAATATAAAAAACACATAATATTATTGTGAAATCAATACATTCATGACCATGCTTCTCTCTGAATCTAAAATAATTAATGTTTATATAATTTATATAAACGTTATTAATTGTGAAATTAAAAAATATTCATAAATTAATACGGAATAATGAAATATATTTGATTCTTTAATTTTCATTTTGTGAAGATTTAAACTTAAAAGTATACAAAACATATTTTGAAAACATACTCTTAAAATGGGAAAAAATACATATAACTGTGTAAGACGTAACTATATAGTCATTATAGTAATAATATATTTCAATTTTTAACTTTAGTACTAATACAAATAACCTCATATTTTATATAAGGCTTTAACTCGAAACGAATAATTTAAATGTGAAATTAATACTACAACAATATGTGTAAAATTACTAGCAAAATAATGTAAATAGTTTTGCATTTTTATATTATTATAATTATTATTAATTTTGTAAAAAATAAAGTGTGCCGTGTACAGTGTGTACACAAGTAATACGAATACATATTGATGAAAACAAATATAAATGTATAATATTTCGAATGTGGGAATTCAATAAAACGTATTCAAACAAGAATGCGGCGAAAAAATCACGCATTATTAATGAAATCATCGATTTTTGTGAAAATAAATAGACGGAGTGCTTGTAAAACACAAAACACAAAAAACACAATGCCAAATGAATTCGTTTAGAGAATATTTCGTAGTGGTCGCCGTCACAAAGGGATCGCAATACATAAAGGCTAGCACAATATGTACAGCAGTGTGACACAGGCATGCGTTATATACCCATCATATTATTATAATAAATCGCATACACGCACTAGCGATGGTGTTTCACATAATATTATTATTATTATCAATATTTTAATGTCGTAGTAGGCATAATCAGACACAGAACGTATTGTATACGGAATAATATGCATGTTCCCATTTCCCTAACTTACAAAAAGGGGCGAATACTTCCGTCATGAATTCACGATCATAATTACTATTAATATTTTATTTCTATGTGTAATATTACTCATCTAAAACTTTGTATTTAGTTAATGAAAATTTAAACGACAAAATAGACATATCAATAATAAATAATCAGTGCCATATGAAATATACCTGTTACTTTGTTTAGCTTATACATTATGTAAATGGACATAAAGATAACATAATAATATAATTACCTTCGAAAGTATCTACCAAAGATTATAATAGTGTCATAGTTGCTTGTGGCTTGTGGTTTGCACTTGTTATAAGGTCATATATTACTGCATAAAAGTCTTAATTTATAGCAACCGGGGAGACCACAATTAACAGTGATCTTGAATTTTAGCATAATAACACAAACGCAGTGCCGTTTAAAAAGGTTAGGCCGGGGTAGAATATGATGCTATGGTTGCAGTCGTCGCTGACTCATCACCGTGGGTATTATTCCCAGTGACTCGGAGGGAAATTGAAAATATAATAACGTCCGGCAGTGGCAATTTCCAATTGCATGTGCCTAGTAGTAGTAGCGTAGTAGCGGAAGACTGATGTGGCATAGTCGTTACCGCGGTTACTCCTGGTCATATATATATACAAATACTTTAGGCGGTACGTGACGGATTCTTCGGGCGAACGTTCGTGGATTGTCGGTTGGTTCTGCATATAGTTTACTCATCGGGAAAATGCTTACACGGTTATACTATATGTACGCGGGATGCGACTTTGCGGGTGTGTATGCACCGAAACAAATCGTAATAATATTTATTTTCAAACCAAATGAATTGTTCCGATCCCACGGGACTGCTAGAGACTGATTTATTTCCGCGCAGTGAGAAACGGATAAAGGACGAACAGCGAAACAAAAAGAAAAAAATAACTATCGAGTTGTGGTCTCTATAAATGTAACTCGAGATCTAATAATATATGTCCATGTAGATAAAATAACAGTGAAAGTGTATTTTTTTTTTTTTTTGTTTTTTTGTTCTAGCGTACAAATACGTCACGTCGGTCAATCTAATCGAAACTTTTTCACGTGTAGATTGGCATGTATCACGTACATGTTTTAAACGAAAATATGGATGGCAAATTTTAAACTCTCTTTGCAGCAGACAAAAATAGGAGAAGTCTGTTCTAACGATGTGGTAGCTTAAACTTCTATAATCTGTTTAGTGGAATTTGGATAAAATACTGTAATAAATACGACCAAACAACTATATTTTGATCATTTGAGTGTCCTATTTTGAACAACCAAAACTTTGCAAATTGTTCTGTATGGCATGTGTATAATATTATATATTTATCTATTTAAATAATAATGTCAACATTCATTTCCTTAAATTAAATTCATAATAATTTAAAGCTATGTATGAACTCAAATTCTTTATACATGTCTTATAAAAATAACTGAGTATATAATGTGCGCCGATGTTTATGTTAATCAACTATGGATTTCGCATTATGGTGAGCATATTAAATATATTTTTAAAACTCTATTCTCAAATGTGGGAAACTAACGGTTGAAAATATCGAATTAAAAATAATGAAACTATATAAAAAAAAAGTTTGTTGGGTAAAATAGCACACGCGTCTATTTCAGATACGCCATGTACTATAATAACTCGGAAACTACCTGGGTATAAAAACATTAATTTGTTGTTGACTTTGAAAGTTATATATAAAAAAAAAAAAATAAATAAAAATTCTTTCGTAAAATATTTTATATGAATAATAAGTAGACGATTGGAGATTTGGAATAGAAACTGAATGTAAGCGTCAAGTGTACTCAATAAAAACCTAGCATCATAAAAAATATGATAAATATATACCTAGTTTGAACTGTAAATACATAGTATTTCATATTTTCATAGTATAGTGATCAGTGTAAGTATTGAAATAACCGCTGCCGTCGGTACGAATTTTTTTTGCTTTATTCAAAAAAACCATTTTAATTGTTGGTGTATTTTGAGAGAATAGAATGTGTCGGACCATAGTTATACGAAATTCTTTGTAAACTCTTAGCTGTTAAAATGATCTCGAACTAACTTTAAAATAATTGTAAAGAATTAATTAATTATCTTAATTCATGACTACCACTTTTTATGTGTACATAATACATTTTTGTTTTAAGTTTATCTATTTAAAAAAAAAACAAAATATATTTTTAAGCTTATACTCTACCTAAATACCTAACTATTATATTGATGCTAAAATAATAATTAAAAAAAAAAAAAACATTTAAAATTTTTTTATTATTTATACAAATGACTTTGTACATAATGTTATTTCATTAAATAATCATCATATATCTACTAATTTTTTTTAATTTTTCATCTAACGACCGAGAAAGCTATTTTAGTTTTAAATTAAATTAAATATTGTGTGTTTTTCTGTAATAACATAAAACGAAATACAATGCAAAAATTTTTGTGTGATAAACTTCTAAAGTCTAAACCTTTTATATAATTAAAACTATCAGATTTTTAGTTTAGATTGTATATTTGTGTGTAGAGGAGTTTTGAATTGCAAATTTTTCTTGAAAAAAATTTAGATTATACCAGAAAATCCTGTAGTTTTGTCCAAAAGTGAATATTAATTATTATTTTTTTTTTTTTGTTATTTTCCAAAAAATATACTTAGTTTAAGGAACTAGAAATGTATTCTGGGTACCTATTTAAAATACAAACCTATTATAATTTATAGGCAATATAATAAAACCATTGCCCATTAATATATTTAACACTTTGTAACATTTTCCTATCGGGATCATCTTCACGCTGCAGTTATTATTTCCTATTTAAGTATGAAATACATTCATGCAGTTACTATTCATACTATTTTATCATAGCATAATATACAAACTACATAAATCGTTATATGTATGATTTTAAATTGAATTTTACTCGGTCTACAAAATGTCGATACTAAATAGTTTGAAATATTTTAGTTGGATTAAAAAACTGCTTTTTTTGTTTATTCAGATTATCAATATAATATATATTATGTGGCTACGGTTCGAGGGGATTACAGTTTCTTATACAGTTTTAGAAATTTTCAACGTTGCTCGTTATATAATTTAAAATTCAATTTTTTATATCTAATGTGTAGGTACTTATTTACCTGTAGTTTATTATTGTAATTTAATATAAATGTTGAAATCTCGAATTTTATGATCTTGAGTTTTGGTGTTTTGTATTGCAATTGTAACGCGAATGAGAAGGAGAAGAATAAGAAGAAAAAACAATTATGTTTTACTTAAACGGCAAGTTAAAGTGAGTGCAACAAAACGTCTACCGAAGTTGAACGGTTTATGATAAATTATGAGAGTCTCGTCGAGTTAAAAAGTCTTGTTTTACAAATTACCGCTGGATCGTCATTTTGTTTTTGTTTTCGATGCACAGAATACGACGCGCCCTTTTTCCCACAGTATTGTTCCGTGTCGTGTACACATTACCATTTGTCAAACCACCCAGGGAATCGTATATTTAAAGGACGTTATAATGTTACATGAATAAATGTATTACGTTTTGGCCGGGAAACTGTCAATTAGTGACTGGGTAAAACCGTATTTTATGTGCTGCGCACGCTCGAGTCCCATGTGTACGTACGCGTCGCGGAAAGGGATTGCCTTTATTTTCCAAGTAATACGATAAGCTTGTGTTGTTCGTATTCTTACATAATAATGAACTCGGTTTTAGAAAAGAAATAAATAGGTAGATACCTAGAATAACAAATATTAGAACCCGACGAAAATGAGATCGTGAACACGTCATAATATTAAACTGTAAATCGTAAGTCGATAACAGCAACGTTTTGGATACCACTGGGAGAGTTCAAATCTCCGGCGTAAATATTATTATATTTGATAATTTGGATAAAATTAATAGTAGTCAGTGATAGAAGAAACGAGTTGAGGTCCCCCGTTTGTGTCCCTAGAACGTTTCGGCCGGAAGAACGTTTTAAAGAACATTCGAAAATCTTATTATGTCTTGTGAAAATCAAACATTTTTTTTTTATGAGTAAAACAATAATATTTCATTTTATAGATGTATCATTTTTAAATAAGCGATCGAGCAAATAAAACATATAGATTTTCTTTGGACAAACTATGGTTTAAACACCGGTCATATAGAGCAATGCGACTCTAATAGTCTAAAGACTCTCTCGAGTGCTTTATACACACTTGCATTAACTTAGTAGTCCATGTTCTCTTCCTGTATGTCGTTTGAATAAATTAGTGTGGTAGTTTATAAATATTGTAAGCTTGTGAAATAAATACGACGACCGGTTATTATTTTCTTTACACAAATATTAATATTATTAAAAAACTAATATTATAATTTATATTTGTTTGGTCAAATGTAATAATATATTATATAATATTTCGAAATCGAGCGTTAAGTGTTTGAAATTGCCTGCTTTTAGCTTACTTATAACTACACAATATTTAAAAAAAAATTGTACTATATTCTTAGTATCTGTCCTAATAAAAGTAATTTATACATTTATTTTTAAGCTCTTTAAAAGCTTTAAAAACAACCAGACAAAATATGAATATTAAATTATTAATCAAATCGTATTGTTTATAAATAATAAATTATCCGTAACACTTTTGAATGTCTAAAACACGTTTTATAATATTATTCCTGTGCAAACCTGTTGTTGTGATATTGGCGTAAATTCATTATTTAAATACGTATATTATACGCAAACGCCTTATTCAATATTATAATATAATGTATTATACTCTGCGTTAATATAATACATACCTACCTTCAGCGTGTTTAGTATAAAGCACATCATACACATTCACAACCCACGACGATCCACTTTTGCATAAAGACGTGTAGACCGAGACGCTTGCAGTGACGTACGTAACTTAAGAGTAATAATTATTGTACAACACGACTCCGATGGTAAGTATAACGCTAATGGCCTACTACGGAGTTTTGGCATTAATTAATAGATTTAATTTACGCTAGGCAGACGTCTTAAGCTATTATAAACTATCATCGATATGATGATAACATCAATAGTGTGCGCTATACAATTTCTGCAATGAAAAATGGCATATGATTCTAAATGGTTTTGTTTAAAACCGTTTCTTAGTACGTCGGTGATTTATACGAAACTTCGAAACGGCTTTGATGTTGCACCGAGTGCAAGTATGGTGATATTTATGAATATGCATTTATTTAATATTATAAACCTATGCTTTATATTTACTCGCACAGTATTGCGGTACTGTACAATCAACTTGAATGTATATAACATATCGTTACTGTTTGTTCGTCAGATTGAAGAAATTACACTAATGGTAATAATAGAGGTACCTAAAGTAAACGGGGCCCGAATTAAGCAAATACAAATTGTACGGAAAACTGTGGCTGTGATAATATTATAATATAATACTATAGCCACAACGCCGCGTCTAATACAAATGTCCCATTTACACAACACGCGAGATGTGAATTCTAATAGGCATACGTATTTTATTAATTATTAATTGTAACTCGATTGGTGACTTTGTGTTTGCACTGTAACTACATATATCGTGGGTCAATATGTTTTCAGTTTTAAAAAAGATCTATAAGAAAATCTAAGCACGTAATTCATGATTTCTCAATCAATGTACCGACGGAAATACCATTACATCGTTGCGACTATTTGTAGTGTATCTTAATTACATTTTGGGTATAAAAAAATAGTGACAGATATTCACAAAGCTGAGCGAATAGATTATAGGAGTTGAATATTAATATATATATATATATATATATTACCAAAGTTTTATTTCAAGTTATTTTGTAACATAGGCAAACAAACGATTTGCATTTAATATCCTTAATTCATAATTTACGTATTTTACTTAAATAATATGCAGGTATATGTCTTACAGTTTTACATATTTATTATTATTATATTAATTGTTAACTACAACGTGTAGTACGTGTATAGTTTAAATATGCCATTAGTATAATATATTATATAATTATTCGAGATTCAAGGTATCCTTTTGATAAATATTAAGTTATGGTTATAGAACTATAAAAGAAATGATACATTAATAGTATGAGGACAATATATGAATATATTTAATTATAAAAGAGTGCTTATTTAATACATCATAATTCTTTAGGATAAGAATAGTATCAACTTAAAAACAGTATTATAAAATCGGTGTTTGAATTTATATTGGTTTAATAAAACATTTTATAATCATACTATGCTATCAGATTTTTGTAGTTTTTTTAGAGGTTATTTCAATAAAAAAATTATATACAATAATTGATATCATACAAACTGAATAAGTGTGTTATGAATAATATTTGCCATATATAACTCGGGGATTTTGAATGCAAACATAATTTTAATTTCTGTACTCTAATAATATATTTTATGTATATAAATTAATAATAAAATATACAAATTTAATTTCAAACGGTAATTTTAGCTTGGGATTTAGTAATTAAAATGGATTTTTATTATTTTAGTAAACAAGGTTTACAACAAAAAGAAAATTATGAATTGCTAGTGCAGGTTTTACTAGTAAAAATATTATACAATTTGATGAGTGTTAAATGAAGTTAGGTCATGTTTTACGATTCATATTATTATAGGTAGTAATAAAATAACTACTCTGTGCTAGACGAATTGTAAAATAATCACATATAAGTATTATATTAATTTTCAGTATTTTTATTTTGTCGATCCTTTTTGGTAATTTTATTAATATCAAAAATATTTATCTGAATTATGAGTTATTATTTTTCATATGCTCCAAAAATTGTCTAATGATACAGATATTTTAATATTATTTGGTCTGCGTTTTTAATAACATTAGGCATTCAATTTGTAAAACTGAACCAGAAAACACCAAGCGTGCATATAGACATTTCATTTCATTTTTTTTTTTTTAATGTGATATTTTAAAATTTCATTTTACAAATCTAATAAGCTTTTAAGTTTTTTTCATGATTAAAACAGTATTTTTTATTATTATTTATATAATTTCAACAATACACGCATATGTCTATGCAGAATGCATGCATACATGCAGCTAAATAATAATAATTTTATTTTACAATGGAGAATATCATTAATTATAATTTTAAGTATAGTCTTAGATTTGCATTTGGATGAAAGCGTTCATAAACATATTAGAAAATTATATGAAAACAAATTTATAAAATATGGTATAATACTTACATAAAATATAATGTTTATTTTACATTTCAGATACGGAAGAGTAAAATATTTAAAATTAATAAACAAATCGTTATTATTGCCTTGTTAAAATATTGTACATATTTATGATTTTTAACATGTTACATGCATTTTTATTATTTATTTTCTAACAAAGATTTTTAATTAAAATGAATAACTTTTATAATACTTGTGTGATTTGTAAATATGACTTTGATCGTTTAAAACGGCATTCAAATATTTCCATTTGATAAAATCTTACAATATTTTTTGTAATTAATCATTGTATTTGTTTGTAATTTTTTTCATAGTTACTTTTACGATTCATTTAAAACTATTATTAGTACTATTTATTTTTTTTGAATTTAAACATTTCTTTTTTTTTTTTAAGGAATTTAATTGTTAACGTTCAATTGTTATTCGACGAAATCATATAAATGAAGAGAACAAGTGTTAAATAGTTTTACGGCTTTAATTAGTCCCTTACTCCAAATAATAGAAGTTTTATTTTCTAAATAATAAGTTACGCTAAAAAAAAAAAAAAATAAAAATAAATGGTTTCGTTTTAAATGGCTTGATTATAACTATTTTATAGTTTAATAATTTTATTTAATTTTTAAATAAAACGATATTAAAATAAATATTTTAAATCTATTTGTTTTTATCACTTAAAAATTATTATTACACCATAATAGTTGCTAGATTACAATATTTTATTAGATTTTGGCAAGTATAGAAATGTTTTTCTAAATTGAGTGTTATTATTTAAAATTATGATTATGATTAAACAGATAGTGAATACATAAATAATAAATAGATTGACTTAGGTACTGAATATTCGATTTTTTTTTACTGAAACAACGAAAACTGAATTATTTTATTAGCTACTTAAATATAGATAGAACTTTGAGGGTATGTTCTACAAAAATATACTGTTATATATCTTCAGGCTAAAGTATAAAAAGTGAAACAGAAAATGTAATTCAATTTCATTAAAAAAAAATAATAATCTTTAACTCGTAGGAAGTAGTTGTAGTAGTAAACTAGTAATTTAAATTGGAAATTAATTAGTTTGTGTAAATATATCGATTGAAAAAATCATTACATTACGATTCAGAAAAAAAAAAGTTTATTAAACAATAAATTTAAATGTTTATTTATTTGAGTGCATTTTACAAATTGTGCTTGATAACGAAAAAAATATTAATACTGTCAATTACGGTTTTATACACATCTCAATAATATTTATAATATTTTTGAACATATTGTAAAAAGTAAACCTCATGTTAATGTGTGTGACATTATATTGTTACAAAACGGATAATCTATTTTTTTTAAGTGTTTAAAATTATTGTTCTGAATGTGCTTCATTAAGTAGGCATGTTTACATTTTTTTTTTGCGTAATTGGAATATATTTAAGATCTTATAATTTTATTTTTATAGGGTTAACGTGTCTAAACGAAATTATAATATAACTATTAATTTGTAATATATATTGTTAATGACATAACACTTTTAGTCAGCTAAGTTCCTAAATAAAACGCAAAAAATACCATATGTATATAATATAATATAATATAATATAATTGTATTATATATAATTATGTTTTAAAATGATAATAGTTATTACACTGATTCTTAACTTATTTTATAATTTAATCGTCTTGCATTGCATTCTAATTTTATTATTTTAAGCCATGATGGTGCACTATACTTATTATAATGCAGTATTTATAATTTATTAAACATTCAAAAAATATTAAGTGCCTATAATTATCAAAATTAAAACAAAATAACTAATTTTGTTTATTTTTTAATGCACTAGATACTAGGTTAGGTTAGGTTACTATCTACGGATACAATTGTCCAGAAAAAAAGAAGCACTGTGAAATCAATATATTATATATTATAGATACAAATATTCCTTCTTTGCTCAGCATAAGAAAGTGTACATATTGAAATTAAATAAGATCAGACATCAAAAATATTCGTTTATTGAATATATATACTTAAATGTTAGAGTGCTAATATATTTTTTTTTTTATATTTGACTGATTTTTATTAGACGAAATATAATAATTAACAATATTAATTTATTATAGTTTGGTGTATACTTCGAGTTTTAGTGTATGTTTTGACTCGACCAAAGTAATTATGGTATTCATTAGATACCCTAAAGCTGTTACTTTTCCGAGAAAATAATGTCGGAAGCCTGTTGGTGAATAAATTAAACGAAAAACTTTTACATTCATATTAAATCCATTGTCTAAACACTTTAACGCTAAGTCACTCGGTTTGAAATAAAAAAAAAAAAACATTCAATTTGTTATTAAGGTCAAAAAATATTACATTAACATAGCCGTTTACTATTTTGATGCTTGTCATTAGCATTTGGTTAGATAAAATATTGTAATTTATCCAATTATATAATATACTAAACTTAATATAGTTTAATGTAAATAATATCACATTCCAATAATAAAACAAACATATGCTTAGTTTTAAATAATTTATTTGGGTTCGTTTATCGTTAAATAGTTTCTATTTTTTTTCGTTATCTGCATTGTATATGTTTATATTATGTTTATAAATGTTAAAAAATATGCTATATTGTGCATTTGGATCATCAGATATTAATAAAAATAAAAAATAACAATAGTATGGTTGCTCAAAAAGTGGATAATTGCACATAATTGTGTGTCATTTATATGGATATTATCACGGCAGACATTTATTTTTAACAACTACTGTTACATTGTCCTTTTTTTTTTTTGAATTTTCTTTTGAATTTTAAATTATTTTATTAAAAAATAAATTTAGCATATTAATATTATTAAAAACATAATAATATACAAACATAGTAAAAAAACAAGACATCTAAAATGCGAGAGCCGGCGCATTAGTTATGCAATTTGCCTACATTTATGATTTTTTTTCAGTGTACCTTTTTTTAGTAGTTTAAATGCCTCAAAAATGTTTTCTTTTTTTAGGACATCTTGAATTTATTGAACAGAGATTTTATTTGTAATTTTTTTTTGTCTTTTGAATATGTGGTATTATAAATTCGCGCAGTAGTTAATCGAAGCGTAAGATGATGTTGCAGAGAAAATTTGGTTTTTCTGAAACTGTTTAATAAAAACATACCTGCCTATGTTTTACACAATTTTTGAGTCAGCACTTTTTAAAATTCTATCTTATTAAATAATATATTGTTAATTTTGTACTGTATTATATTAATCAGTAAAAAAATATTAGAAATAATAATATTATGTATTTTAAACTTATTGTCGAACGGTGGTTGATTCGTTATTCAATTCGTTTACACAAATATGTTGAATTCATAATATTATAAAAAAAATGCTTATTTCATAATATTATACAAATTGGTTTATATAAGCACATGAGTCATGTACACCCAATTAATTGTATGATCATGAATTAAATTTTTTCAAACTTATATGAATTTTAATAATTGTTATTATAATCAAATTTATTAGTTTGATTAAACAATATTATAATATCATATAGCATATTATAATTTTTGGAAAAACACTATATGTATTGTAATTTGTAGTGTAATTTTGTTTTACAAACCTGTATTTTGTAGAAACGCAGTTTCAAAATAGTTGAAATTCACCAATATGTTACAGCATTTGTAAATTGAAATATTAAAATTGCAAATTTATTGTAGTCAGAACAAATAGATTTAATTTTATATGAAAATTTAACTCGCATTACAATAATTGTGTGTAATATACGCACCAGTTGAACATAAAATGTTTATATTTTTGGATGAAATAAATTAGGGGTAAGTTAGTATACTTATTATTTTAACGTTTGTCGGCATGTACAGTGTACGTTCATGTTCTGTGATTTAAAGAAATGTATAAATAAAGCCTATATTATGTTTTATGTGTCGTCTATAAGTACGACCATGCAAACCAAATCATATATAATCTGTGATGTTAGTTGAAAATTGATAAAACAGTTTGATATTACAATATTTTATTTATATTATATTTTGTACATAAAAATCGTTTTGACACTAAAATAATGTTTAGTGCTATATACAAGTGAATTTCTAAAACAGCGAAAATCAAAATTTGAATAAATGCATTGCTAGAGATAAAGTGGGATGAATATGCCTCATGATTTGCCTTATATATTAAGTTAATATAATAAAAGTATGAGTAATATAGAGATTACCATTAGAGCGCGTCGTCATTAATGCCTTCAACATTCGTTATTGTATAGAATCAAGATGCGAGATTTTCTAGAAGTTATTAAAAGCACGATAATTTGATAATTTTATATCATCTTATTTATTAGTCGAAATTTACTTCCAAAGGTCTTGTTCCAAGTATTGATATAAAATTAAAATTTTTCCAGTTTATAATTATCACTATTCTAATTATAATAAAGTAAACGAGATTATGGATATTTAAAAACGGGGTTGTAACAAATTTTATTGATTTTTTATAGTTTTTCGTTTTATTTTCTATAACTATTTATAAATTCCTATAAAATAATTTTTTAAAAGTAGCATCTGTTACATTGTATCTAATTTTCAATCAATAGACATTTAGTGGAGGAATGTTACAACTCTGTTGAAGTATTCTATGAATATTAAAAGAAAAAAAACAATGTTTAAAAATAAAATACTGTAAAACCAATTTTTTTTCGTTTCGCTGAGATAGCATAAATTAATTATTTTTTTTTATAAATGCTACCATAAGAAAATTAAGTAAAAGGGGAAAGCCAAAATCAGATCATTTGTATTTTACTGATATGCATTAAAATGCAATTTTCTATTTTAAAAGAGTTGTTACGAAAATGAAAATTACTGAAAATAATAATAAAAACAATCCAAATGAGTTAAAATGTTAGCCATTAAATACAAATCAACTCATAGAATATTTCTTTTCATACAATTTTAGACAAACGTTTTAAACATAATATTTGATTAAAAAGAAAAAAACATCATATACGCTTAAATGTACAGGTTAAGCATATTTTTAACTTACACAATTATCTTTGTTTAATAAATGAAATACACATAATAAAAAAATAAATTACAGACCTCATACAAATGAGTTGATTTAGGCTGCATAATACCTAGCATATGATTATACTATATTATTGTTTTTAATAATGGAAAAACAAAAATAAATACCTGTTGTTAATTTATCAACAACGCAAAAACGAACGATTTCAGTACGTAAATAGTATGCGTGAAATTAAAAAAAAAATATATCTTCAAAATCATCAATGAATTCGGATATTGTAGTGAGACGCCCAAGAGTGCGAATGGTGGGGTCAATATTTTTGTATAGTGAAACGTCCTCGATGTGGTGGTGGGCGGGTTAAGTAAATGCAGTATTTTATGCTGGGTGGTCTATGGGATCGATGCGATGGAGGTATTTCGGCGATATGATAAAAGCATATACGATCTCAGGATTTGGGTTTTGAGACGACGAGACTGGACGAGCTGTTTTTCAAGCGAACTGAGCACAGTACAGGGATTATATTATTATAACGTAGTTTGTTTATCATATTGGTGCGAGTGGACGGTTCGACTTCAGATGATTGAGCGAAGGGTTGTTTGTACACTTTGCGGGCTGCACAATGTGGTTTTTTTGGCAAATAATACACGAGAACAAACACTATAATAACCACGTTATTAAAAAGAACAATATACTGTAATGTTATTAGTCGTTCGTTAAACTGGATAAAATTAAACTACACAACCGTAATCAATATTATATTATTTCTATATTCCACATTGTCACTTGTACCAAACAATATATTATTAAAATAACATAATAAAAATCGATGTATTTATTTGTGCACAAAATCATAACAAAAATAGCGATAAATAATAAAAGGAAATTGCAATTTTTTTTTAAATACGATGAATAAATAGCTATTTAATTTTTATGATATAATATATTGATTCTAGTTTACATAGAAATATTTAAAACAAATTCTACATTAATTATTATGCGCACATAGAAATATAACTACATAAAATATAAAATATTATTCAACGTGAAACTGTTATATTTTTAATACGCATAAGTTTTGAAATGCCAGCAGGTACCTTTGCGAGTTACGGCAGTAATAAATTTCATTTTCATGGAATCATCTCAAAACAGAATGTATACGTTATAATAATTGTATGGTTTTAAATCATATTTTTTCCTTTGTTAATAATACTATCATTACTATATTATGTATATTTATATAATATTATTAACATACATAATTATATAATATTCCCCAGTCTGTAGAACATTAAATATAACGAACATTTTACTCGGTCTTTTTTAATAATGTTCTTACACAAAAAATGGAGATGTAAAATATTAAAATATTCTATCGTCCGAAAAGTGTTAAAATTAAATTTTTTAGTAAACTTAACAAGGTATTATAGTTAGTGATTATTATTGTGCGTATCCATCTACATATTATAATATGTTACCATTTGTCGAGTATTTTTGTATAAGTGAATTTAAACATACATGACAAATTAAAATTATTAATTCAACCATAAGAACATTTATATAAATAATTATTGTAAGTTATTTTTGATTTTCATGTAGATACTTTTCATCTAAAATAGTTTTTTATTATTTTTATTTTTCGAATTTGAGTCAAATTAATCATATAAATATAATATACCTACACATCCAAATGAAATATTTCAATGTATAAATAAATCGTATTAATAATGGGGACCAACATGCTAAGACATCTTGTACGTATGTAGACAGTAGATGCCGCTTATAACTCACATTGGGACCTTTCATAAGTAACTTCTAATATAACGAGTTTTTTTTTTTTAAGTAACTTCTAACTATATAACTATATATAAATTTCATAAATTTAAAATTATATTTTATTTTTTATATAAAAAAAAATTATAATTATTTGATAAATCAAATACTATTTAATAAAAAGGTTTAATATATAATATAATGTATACTGTATAGTGTTAAGTTATTATAAGTAATAAATTATAATATTTGAATTGTTCATTCACAGAAAATATGTTCATATAGTATTATTATTAAACAGAAATGTTATAGGACTATAGAGTTAATTATAAGGGTTTTATTGAGTTTTATAATTGATTGAAGTATGTAAGTACCTACTGTAATTGTATTAATTACATACATTTTTTGAAAATAGTAAAACCTCCGTTATAATATGTTATTAGTTAAGCTTTAATAAAGAGATATGATAATTAATTTTACATGAAAAAAAAAATAACTTATCTTTAACAAAGTTAAGTTACTTTCATTCAAATTAACTTTTAACATTAAACTTAACATACATTTTTCTATATTAACTTAACGAAATAAATTAAAAAAATTAGTTAACCTATCTAGCCTTGCATATTAGATATTCATATAATTAAATAAATATAATATATATATATATATACACATATTGACTTATAAGGATTTTAAAATTTTCTTAATATTTTTACTTATTACGAATAAAATCGGATAATATTTAATATTTTATTTTTGTAAAATATTACCTATTTATATTGTTCATTAAAAAAAAAAATATATATATATATATATATTAAAAACAATTTATAATTTTAGTTAGTTATTTTATTACTATAAGTATTATAAGTATAATATATAGGTTTATTTTCTACTATTTTTCTTACTAAATTTAAGTTTTATAACCGAATTTTTTTAACGGTTTTAGATACATCCGGTCCCCGGTCCGTTTTAGGCGATTTTGAGTCGAATAAGCGACTGATCCTTATATCCGTGAGTCTTATAAGCGATGTCTACTGTATATATTAATATACGCGATGTGAAATGACATTAACTATCGTTTACTGAGCCGTTCAATAGGGTGGCTTCCTGTCACAAAAGTAGACAATTGAAAAAAAATAAATAAAAATCGGTTTTATATTGATATTATTTTCGAATGACACCTCTGTGTGACATTGACCGCCCGATCGTCGACATTTTAACGAGTTTGTGATAAATGGAGCTCTCGAAAGCCAGTAACTGTTTCGTTAACCAGAGATATTTTCATATACCACGTATTCTACCTCTCGTCTTATATCATATCACAAATGGATTTATTAATTTTTTTCGCATTTTAAAACCTAATTCAACAACAATTTATCGTATTTTATGGGGTATACACTCGATTACGACAACTAAGTTCTAGACACAAAAATTGTATTATTTTTATATACTTGGCTATAGTAATATTTTCTTCACTGACTTAATTATGGACTGGGTGGAACCTGTACATACGACGTATACTATATTGTGACAAAGGAAAACATTTTATATTTCGATTTTGGTTTGAAAAAAAAAATTAATTTCAAATGACTTCCGATCGATTAATAAGTAATAAAAAAATGTTTTCACCTAACGATTAATTGTTTTGTTTTGATATATTGATTGAAGGACATTTTATTTATATTTATTTTATTCTCAAAAGTTTTTTTGTTTATTATATAATGCATTTAATTGTGTGCAACTTAAAGTACCTTATGCCTTTTTTATGTTCAATCGAAAACAAATAATATTTAAATTATAATTATAATATAATGATTTATTTTAAAATTTAATTTTTAATCGAATTATTATATTAACTAGTTAGTAATTGTGATTTGTGGTAACCTAATATGGAATAATGATGAGATCGAATAATTAAAATAGTTATAGGTAAAACTAAAATATTGATTTACAGGAATTTTAAAAATGTGATCCCAAAAGATAAGTAACAAACAAATAATACTTTTTGTATAATTACAGAAAAACTGCAATGGTGGTCATAACAAATAAAAGATTAATACAATCCCTTATTTAGGTTAACCATTTAACATTTGTAGTTTTTTATTTTGAAAATTATTTTGCTTGAAATTATATATTTTGTGGTTATGTTTAATTTAAAATTGTTCAGTTAGACAATTTCTTATATTACCCTCATATTCAATACATTATGTATAATTATTAAAATATATTATTGAAAAAATAAATAATCCACTTGCGTTTTGAATATTATTTAATGATTTATGTATATTAATTCATATCATTACAAATAGATGTAATTATTTATACAATACATAATATTGTATTATGTAATTTAATAATGCTATATAGTATTATTAATTATTATAATATCATACATATTATGTTATATATTATCATTAGTGCAATTCATATAAGTTAAATCGATAATATTTGGGTAAAAATAAAAACATTTTTTTATGCCTAAACAATATGGAACTTGTGTAAACAATTATTATCTATAATATAAAACTTGTTTAGTGACTCACGTATATTTTATTGTTTATTAGTATTATTCAAAAATAAATAAACGTTGAATGTAACTTTCGTTTGTCACATTATTTCTGCTTAGCGGGTTGAACCAGACACCAAAAAAACCTACTAACTGGGTCGTAAAGTCCTATTGTTTTTAAAGCGTAATATTTTGGCTGTCATGCGGTGACACCACCTGACCATTTAACCGGTTAAAAAGCCTGTGTGTGTTTTTTTATGCAAAACGTTTCTATAAAATGAAACGGACTTTAACGAGTAATAAAATCACTGTGCATTTCTGTCAGTTTTGCCACAGAAATAATTTTTCAGCGTAACAGCTGTATAAAAAAATATATATTCATATACACAGCGTACACGCGTCCATGCATAGTGTGGCACACGGTTTTTCCCATGGTTTTCTCGTTTAATCTACACGAAAAACCACCGGGTCCACCCTGTATATGTTTACTGAAAGCGTTTCTTAAAGCTGTTTCATATTGGACGAATACGGTCGTTGCGTTTTAAAGATTTAGATTTGTGAAGAACGGTTGCGCAGACCGTCAGCGATTAGGATATCCAGCGTTATTCACCAAGCATGCACACCCTCATTTTTGATTTAATAACACATATTTTATTCAAATTCAGATTTTCCAAGTAAACATGTGAACCATGAAACAAAAAAATAACAGTGCGGGTGAGCAAGCTTGGTAAATCACCCTGTATGAACGGATAATCGTGGGGGATTTCTTATTACGTATTTTATTAACACGCCGGTATTAAAAACACGTTTTACATTTCCTTTATTCTCGTCAGCAAAATATGAAAATAGAATAACGAATGGGGAACGAATTCTTATAGGTATATACTATATTGCATTCGGTCGAGAAAATACATAACGATAATCCGAAATCAATAGCAACAAATTACTAGTAGCGTCGTGATGATTCGGAATGCACGCAAAATCACAAGAATAATCATACAACTGATACAACAACAGATGAAGTACAATACTTCAACATATTTTACTGTGTGAAATGTGTACGTAAATAATTATAATAATGCGCTACCTGTTCGAAGAAAATATAAGTGTACATATTTAACGAGCGATAAGGAGCAATAATGTTTCAATCGCTATTTTTGCGATATTTATTCTACATATATATTCTAAAATACAACTATTTATTATCACGGGTTGTATTTAAATTTTTTATTAGTACCTACTATTATAATTCTATTTAATTTTTATCTCACACTGATTATCTTGAAAAATAAAATACACGTATTGTATTTTTTTTTTTTTAAAACATTTTTTAATTATTTTAAATTAATATAAAATGCAAATTTTCTACCACCACCACAAAACAATTGCATAAAAAAATATACATTATTAAAAATCAATTTCTTTCTTGTTTTCTTAATTTTTCGATTTATAATATTGTTAATATTCTATATTTTTAAGATTAACAATTTATTGATGTATGAATAATAATAATTGTAACAATATACACACACCTAGTAAAAAAGCATATCTACAAGGGGTTGAAGTTATTTTAGCTTGCGTTTTAATAAAATGTCGTCCAATATTATTGCTCGTCATTTTATCAGTGAACGTATAATTTATGAATAATGCCGCACTATACGCTGCTTGCACACTTATTGTATTTGAAATAAGACAAGTTTCCATCAAACGGTCCTACAACACAGTTATCTACAATAACACATATCTGGTTTACAGATGAGTAAAGTCTATGAACCAATCTGTATTTCAAAACCAACAGCAGTCGGTATACGATATCTAAAAAAAAAATCACAAGCTTAACATTTTCTCTTCGCCCGTGGCCACTAATCGACCGTCGGTTAAAACTACCGTTTATAATTCGTTTGATAGTGTGTGAAAATGTAGTCATGAAGATTCATTGACTTTATTTTTGTCCACGGCTTTGTATAGCAAAATGGATACAATAAATTATTGTATTGGCCGCTCTTCTGATCACAAGTTTTGATAAAAATGAATTGAATGCTTTTAATCAGTGCTGTAAGAACATGATAACGAAATCGTCGAAATAAATGTTTTGTTCGATAATATACTACTATTCAAACGATTTAAATGTTACAGAAAATCTTGAAACTAATGTTAAATGAATTTAATAGCTATCGAACTTACTTTATAGGGAATTAAAAAAAACTGATTTAAAAAAAAAATTTACTAATTTGTTGAATATTTTTTTATGTTTCTAATGTCAAGACTAACTCTTTTGTCCATTTAGATTCATATAATTTGGCTATTATCCAATTAAATACGTGTTTCTACGTTATTACGCCATCACGTACGTGCACGTATATTGTATCTCATGCACTACTAAAAATATTAAGGTAATAATAGTTAATTGTGGTACGAACTGGGAGGACTACAAATTATAACATTCTTCAAAATCTTGGATTTCCTCTAATCTCCGTGTGGTTATTTGCTAAATGTTTACGTATTACATTTAATTTAGGTACATATTTATTTATGTACATAATATTAGATTTAATGAGCGATTGACGTTATTTTCATATATTTACATTCTAATATCATCTAAAAGTTCAAGAATAAGCGTTGGATGATATCAATTGAGTAGTAACGAACACCACATTATACTAATTGAATTTGTGGCTCATTTCACTTTATACTTCATAATTCGTACATCAAACATTAGGTGGAACACATAATATTTTCCCAAATAGATTCGTCTGAATTGTCGTGGCCGATTAGCGTCACTTTAGAAATTATGAGTTGCGTTGACGTGTCGCGTTTATCATTTCGCCTCTGCAGAATGTTATGCGTAGGTGCGCCGAAACAACCCTTCCCGAAATTGATTCCATCGACCGCGAGGAGTTTATCACAACAGGTATGGGACACGCTTGTGGAAAACTCCTTTTTTCCTTTGTCCTGAGATATACTCTCTCGTTTTATTTACGTCCATTCGAATATGTACGTAATACTAAGTCTGCAGCTTGCGTCAGTGACTGATTGCAATCCGGAGATGAATGCACTTTAGCCAGTTAAGCTGTCGAAACGAAACGAAATGAGAAGCTTATAACATCTACACCCTGTTGTAAACGACTATGTGAGTACAAGAGCTTACTGGATGATACGATGGTAATAATATCATATTTATTGTGTGTCGCGTCGAAATCCACCGAACTGTAAAGGCATACGCGGAAGATACTGTAACAAGATATACGATTTTCTCGTACGAATCGTGTCTCAATCCAGGATAAAGCCGCCGTAATAGTGATGTACAAATCATAGTTGTGTGTAAAATAAAAAAAAAATAGTCAAGACCTGAGGGTGCAGGTGTAGAATTTGCAGTGGATACGTTTGGTACTCGGTATTCCTTCGTTCAACAAAGCGGGAAAAAAGGGTTGCGTTTTAATTATGCATTTAAAAGCAACGGTAGATAAATCATAATCATTTTTCCGGAAAACGATTACTTTGCAAAATAATGACAATTTAGCAGTTTTTTAAATAGCATTACATACTATTGTCATGTAAAATATGATTAAAATGTCATGTCGCACACAAACGGGTTTAGAAGAACTTGATTTTACTGAAAAATGGGATTAAATCAGAAATTATAACGATGTTACCATACGCTTTAACACAATGTTTTTTCGAAAACTGTAGCAATAACATTAAAAGTCAAATACATATTTTTTTTAATTTAATACATTTTTATTATATTTCTTTGAAGAGAAAGAGAATGAAAAAACAGAGACAGAGATAGACAGACAGATGAAGAAAGGGATCATAATATGCACTAGGGGGATATCGATACAAATATTTTTGTTTGAAAATTTGTCATCTGTTATCTGATTGTAAAATACTAATAAATAAATGTGCGTAAAAATGGCCCCTCACGTGACAAATTTATTTGAAAATTATGTACTAATTTTGCAAATATTTGCAAGTAGGCAGGCCAACTTCACGCACGTAGTAAATAATGCTTTTTAAAAAAAATCTTAAATATTTATTTTAAATATATAATATTCCATTTACGCATGACATTGCACTAAATGTAGTTAGTATATTTTAGAGTACAATTGTATACCATATACTATGCAATAAAATACAACTGTGGAATTGTGAATTATAATTAACATATTACAGAATCAAATGATGGTATAAACAAACAATTAAACAAAACAAACTATTTTTCATCTGCTTAATATGAATAAAGATTTACGATGTGGCAATTTAAACAAATATTTATGAAACAATTGAAATAATATTGTGCCCGGAGACAATAGTATTTTTAGGTCATATATTTGCCGGAATATTACACCATGGACTAATAGCAACCTAATTAATATACTAATTACTTCCATTAAAATAAACGATTTAATTAATTTTTTATAATTGAAACTTATATTATGTCATATAAGTACAGATACACGTATAGCCATTAATTTTTCATGTTAGAAATAAGTAAATACGAAGAAATAATAATTGTCTTACTAAATTTAGAATTTAAATAAATTAATTTTATTAACATTTTTAGTTGGTACGCATTATATTTGTATATGCATATTGTAGTTTTAAACTACAAATTAATTAATTGTATACAATTACATTTATAATTTTAATCAAATACAATTACAGTGAAGCTTCTTTAAATAATACAATTATTAGTTCATATTATTAATATACAATCGAATTAATTTTTCATTAAGTTAAATTATTTTATCCTTTTTTATTGACAGGTATATTAACAAAAATCATTTTATTTAAATTAAAGTTGTTTCATCTGTGTATGCTGTAAATAAATATGGTTTTAATTTTTATAATTATTATTACGTTATTTTACACTTAGGCGATGAACTTACTGTTTTAATCAACACATTTATTAATATGCGAATTTAGTATATTAAATTAAACGGTTAAAAATTACTGTATTAAAGTTTTTTTTAATATTCTACAACTTGATGCGTATTCGACTTTTCAAATTATAAATAATTATTGCAAAATCTTGTTTGGATAGGCATGTAGCAAATATTTAATGGAAATAGTTTATTTTTTTATACATTTAAATAACAAATATTTCAATGGAAACAATAGTGATATTTTTTTCATAATATCTATTTTACACACAATATGATCAAAGTAGAAAACCCTACAAAAGGTAACAATTACCACATTGCTCAATCTATAGCCACACTCGAGAACCTACTGGCAAATCTTCCCGCTTGTGTCAGATTGGTGAAAATCACCTATCCACCTGCTATGAAAAATCCCAGAAATCCCACGATCTCTCATAAAAATGATCCCTATGAAGAGCACACCCTGTCAGCTACAGGGATGTACAGCATACGAACAACTGAGCCACAAACACAACAACACCTCAAACCAAAAACGTCAAAAATAATCGCCAATCAATTCCACCATCATCAACAACCAGTCACTGGTTACCCGACAAAACCACGTTCGTACGCAAATGTAACAGAGTGTCACTAACAATTTAGGCCGAACTCTATCCCGATCAACTACAATGAAATCTCATTTCTTAAATTCCTCGATGAATTTAATTTACCTTATATCCTTCCTCATTACTGTTTTCTTGTATCACAAAAACCAAAAATAAAAATTAACAAAATTATATCAAAGTTCTCTTCTCGTTCTAACATGCGATGTCCTGGCTTCTTGATTGTCTAGCTACTACAACTTCACGACATAAAGTTCTATAAATTGAAGAACTTTGGCCATATCCTCTATCTCTACGAGAATAGTTAATTTAATTTAATACATTTTATTTTACTTCATCTTATTTTTTATTACTTTTAAAATATAATATGTTTATTGTAAAAATTAATTTACAAACCGTACAATTTTTAATTAAAAAAAAAAAAAAAGTATCAAATAATTTTAGAGATTAAATTTTATTTATCATTTCGTATTGAAGAGAAATAAAAATTTCCTTTAAACTGATAAAAATGATCAATGTTAAGGGTATTTATTATTTTAGATTTGAGACTGAAATGTTAAACCATCTGTATAAATTATGTAATGAAAGTCCGAATAAATACCCATAAAGTTTATATTTAAATTTGATACTTAATAGTCATTATTATCATAAAATAAATAAATTAGCTAAATCTTATTTGTTCATACAATTTAAAAACAAAATAAATACAGCAAATCCAATTTTCAGATGTATCTTGGATAAAAGTTTAATTTATATAATATTAGATTTTATTTCCTGGACATGATAAAATTGTCTTTTTGATAACAATTTTTTTAGGTACGATGTTGAGTTAATAGTTAATAGACGTAATCAGTTGAAAAGACACAAGTAATTATGTTAAATATAAATATATGCCCATAAAATAAATACATATATTTTATATTGATTATACTATAGACATACATTTATTGTGGATAAATTACTATACTATGATACTTTAATTTCAGCTTTATTGCTTCAATCTTGATTACTTCTAGTACTAACTATTTATCATGTTATATATAATATACCTACTGCGATTTTTCTAGTATAAATTAGTGTAATACAATAGGATTTTTCTAAGCATGTAGAATCATTCCTATTTATCAAGTTCACCAAATTTAACACAGCAGAATAAATAATAATAAAAATAGTTTTGAAATATACAATGAAAAAAATCAACAAAACTTTAACGATTTTGTCTCTATAGCAGAATGGATAGAGTTATACAATGCCAATATACATCCTAGCTATTTCAGGTTAGAAATCGTTGGACATTAAACTTTTTCTTTGACACTCAAATTATTCTCTTTTATCTCTTTAGAATGATGACAGAAATAAAAAGTTTTGTACAAGTGAAAAGACACAAAATATAAATAAAAAAAATAAACGAAAAACTATTGAAAATAACTTTTGTAATATGCCACAACTTTAGTAAGTGTTGGTAAATTTTTTAGACGAATAGTTTCGTTAAATAGATTAGATAGAGAAGGACCTTTTTTTCCTATCATGAGAAACTATAATGCCGATATCAATCTCACATTGTTAGTAACAATATTTAAAAGCAACACGAAAACATACTATTACGAAATATGTTGGTTCCGTATTTAAGATAATATGATTCATTTTACGATTCAGTTATTTGTATTATGTATTACAATGCAATATGCTAATAAACGAAAAATATTATACTATACTTATATAATAATATGTGTATTAATATATAGTGCAATTTTTTTTTTTAGTTTTTAATTGTTTTACTTGTTTGTATTCACTAACATAATTTTGTAAAATTAATAGTGTAGTTAAAAATTATTTTTTAGTTTCAACCTACGTATTTAATATTATATTTTGAATTCATAAAACTTATTAACCTTTGTTTCAAAGTTTTACATATCTATGACCACGAATATTCTGTTAAAATATTAGCTTCATAACCACCTTCAAAATACATTACTATTATTGGAATTTAATTAAACCTTATAACTATAAGTCTAGAACTAACGTAATGTTATTAAAATGTCAACAGCTCATGTACAATTATTTTTATGCCATGTATATTATATGAATATGGAACGTGATATATATTTTATATGCATAGTTAATTAAATATATATATATATCATTAAAATTGTGTGGATTCCACTAGCCGAGTATGTAATCCTTTTTTACTTTATAGTTTATGGTAATATGAAATAGAAATAATTTCATATCATTTCCAGTATAAAACAATCTTAGTGTTTATTAAATTTTCATTTGAAAAATAATATATTTATTAAATTAATGTGTTTTGATATAATATTCAATAAACTTAATCAACTTGAATATTTCAATTTTGTATAGTCTCGACATCGTGTTAAGCATATTATAATATGTACTTACAATATACAATACTCAGAAAAAGGAGACTAAAAATTACTTCTTAAAACAGACTTCCCAAGTTAATTACGACTAATGTTTACTGGTATACTCAGTTTTTCAGTTATATTAGAACTTACAATATTATGATTAATGAAATAAAATACACAATTTCAAGATTTAAAAAGTAGTATTTTTCAGCAAACATAATTCATTAAAACGAAAAATGATTGAATTTATTTTACAGCAATTATTTATATTATTATAATATTATAGTATATTTTGTAGTATTTTGATGTTTTTTTTTTTTTTTTATATCCTTTAAATATTTAAAAATATTAGACACTTTTAGAAAATCTATTTAATCTATTTTAATCTATTTTATATTTATTTAATCTTACATTCAATTTTCGTGTTTAAGATATTTGAATTTGTTTGTTTTATATTTATAGCAATATCAAAGTATAGAAAAATATTATTTTAACCTCACCGTATCTGTCGATATAAGCAGTATCATTCACAATTTTTACATAATTCACAATTTTGTGTAAGTATTCTAACAATCTAATTAACCGAATTCAAAAATATTTATTTTAAAATTATATTTACAGCCAATTTAACGTAATTGCAGATTGAACAACAAACCCGTCGAGTGAAACAGTTTTAATAAATAATAATATTATTACATAGCTACAACACCGACAATTATTTGTCAGCGACTGATAGTTTATAAAGGCTTTTAGTGACAGTATTGTAAAACTGTTTCCTTTTAGCATCAGTGGGTGTGAAAAAATTTGAATAGGTTAACGATATATTTTTACTAAAATCGAATACTGAATAATATCTTATACATTTTTTTAATCGCACAGCATGATCTTTACTGGATGGAAGAATAGTTCAAACATTTTTAAATAATTTTAACATTAGCAGATTAGGATCACCGTAAATCTCAAATGACGTCTAAACCGTTACTTAACCGTTATTGTTCTGGCTTTGTGCAAATGTTTCTTTTCGTTGGCACGACCGATCGTAATTTATTTTTTTTTTACTACAGACACATAATATAAGTCAATGTAACATACGGGGACATCTATTTTATTATTTATTATTTTCGATATTTTTTAACCAGTACATTATGATGGTTAATAAAAGACTATATTTATAACGCGTATATTAAAGATACGGTTGGATTATTTCTTAAGGGTTTTGGCATGTTTTAAAGGATTTTTGATATTAGCGATGCAGATCACGAATATGCGTGTTTGAAAAGCGAAAAAATGGATTAAAAAATATAAAATCAAAAATAGACGACGATTGTAGGATGATGATAATAACAAAAATAAAACGTCGAAAAAAATGCACAGGGGAGGTGGATAATCGTGACACGCGTGGGTGCGTATTTTATCGAATCACCGCGTTGGTCTGCGCATTTTATAATAATTATATTATATAAATATTGATTCAGACAAATCATTTTATCTTGATCATAGAAGCAAATTTTGTATACTGTTATACAATAGTAGTAAATACTAACCTGCAGGGGCTGGAACCCAAATAAAAATGTATACATATTTAAAATATTTGGAAATGGTACCTAACAGGAACTGAATTTAAATATTTTCATATAACCAGAACCAAAATCGAAACCAATATTTTTAAATGAAAAACATTGGGTTTTACAATCATTATAAATTATACATTTTGAATGTTATCTTTGTGATCACTTTTTTGTTAAAATAATAGGCTTATAGAATAGAAGGATTTGTGCTGGTAGACTAATATTATTTAATTTATTGTTTAAAGCAGTTTATGACTATTCGACTATTAAAACTGTTTTAATTGTCAACATGCACTCTAAAATATTCAATTTTCTTATCGCACACACAGTTCGATGTCGGTGTTAGGGCTTCCCCTTTTATTCATATAGAGGTTTTATAATGGAAAAACGAGTTCCCACTTATTTTGTATTTTAGATTTTGAGTTTATTTAAGCTACAAGCATCTACGGACATTGCCTTTTGATGTACGTTTAAATAACAAACAATAATTAACTATTATTCTCTTCTATTATATAAATTGGTCATTGCTTTTTTTATTTCATATTACCTAAATTCGCCTGAAAAACAATGTTTTGTAATTTTATTTTATTTCACATATAGCACCACTATTGTTTTCCTGTTTTCGTATTTTACCTGCCTTAATGTCATCGCGTGTGTACAAATTATTGTTGTGCAAATCTACTCTACAATACCTTTCAAATGATACATCTATTTCTCCCTGTAATTTAATAGAGTGGAATTATTGATACGACAATAAAAGCTCGTGTGTTTAATATTATAAATATTTTATTTTGATATATTATTATATATTATGCATTATTATTTTATGTACTTATGTATGACAACTAAACATGTACTAAAGAAAAAACGAAAAAAATAGAATTGATTTCGTTTTCAACCGGAACCCTAACCTTTATACTTAATAAAAACTAGAACCAGCAATTTTAAATTAAATAATAGAGTACTGGAACTAGAACAGATAAAAACAGAGGCTACCGAATAGTGTTATTATCTCTATAATTGAAATCAAGAATTAAGCGAAACAGCCAACAGTTAAAATTCCAGTCAATATGACTAAACAAGTACAACAATATTTCGTACGATTATTCTTATTATCGAGCATATGAAGTGTGCACATTTTAAGGTACACGATTGCGTTTGTTTTCAACCTAAGATTTTCGGGCTATCACGATTAAGAATAAAATATCTTTTTTACGACATGATTAAGCAAATTAAATTTGCTGGCATATTAAACTGTCAAAAAATATAGAAATACAAAAGAAAACCTTTTTGATTGAGCACACAAAATTCTGTGATGTTTCCATTGGGCATGTTAAACAATTTTGAAGCATATAACATATATTATACAAAAAATACTAATTTAGATAATTGCAATAATACAAGAATTCAAAAATATCACGATTTTATTGTCGTATTATTGATAACCTACTGATAATAATAATAATAATAATATTAATAAATAATTAGGCTAGATTACTGTATATCTTTAAGATATTAGGTTTTCGAACAGTCACTACTTCAACTGAATTATTTCTAAAATGATTTGGAAACCATTTACTACTTAAAGTTACTTATCTGAACAACTTTAATGTCCATTGCAAATCCTTTTCTAGTGCCAAATGACCAAATGTTCAAATGAATTTGTTGAACGGTCAGCATCACAGATAAAACTAATATTGTGATCATTTTAACGGAAGTTTTATTATATACCTAACCAATTTATAAATCGATAACATTTTCGATAAGTGTACACTGTACATATGATATATTGTGTGTAATAATACAAAATGTAACTATTTTGTACATAGTCAATACGTGAAAATTAATAGTTAACACTTTTTTAATTTACGTGTGGCAATATTACTTAAAATACTCTATGTTCAATCGTGTTATGCTAATATATTCAATAGGGGGTCTTACCAATATTTCATGTAATGTTGAAGGATTTTCATAACTTTATCTATTTTAAAATTCACTTAGTTATTGAGCTTAACATTGTATACATAATTTAACATCTGAAAATTAATCAAACCTGTTTACGTTGTTTTGACCAAACATAATATTATGATTAAATGAGTATTAAAACTATTATAATTTATTGAGATTTATTAATTGTTAGTATTTGTTTTTGTCAAATCAAAATCAAATTAAAAAAAACATAAAAATGTAATTTTGTTTTAAATTTTACCCAATGGCCATAAACATCTTAAATAGGTATAAATAAAATATATTATTTAATTTAATAATTTAATTATCACAATGTGTAATTGCTTAAACCTCTACAGATAGTGTCCAATAAGAAATAATAGTATAGAATTCAGTTTTTGACAATATATTTAGTTATTATTTAGAAAAATTAAATAAACTTAATAAACTTAACTAACTCGGGATAGCTTAGATTACTTTTTTCATTAACTTGCCTACCTTTGAAAAATAATTAAATTATTTATACAATGTATTAAAATATTAAATCCAAATACTAAATACTATTTATAAAAAACGATAAAGCGTACTAACTCGATATTTTAAATAGCAGTTCCTACAATGATCTAAATCTTAAATAAGAAGGAGTTTAAAAAAAAATGTATTTTAAAAATTGACTCGCACAAGAATTTTTTTTGGCAGAAGAAAATCAAATATTTCTTCGTACATTTAATATATTATTATGTGGTTGTCATTGGCTGAAGAAAATAAAATAGTTATTATGATTGGAATTAATGGATACAATTTTCAAAATTGTATTGTTTATATTATAACTGTCATGGAAACTTGATATAAATATAGTTGGCGAGGTGTTATTTGGAAAAACTTTGAATTTCTAACGTTAGTTCAGGTAATTAAATTATTTTTCAATGTTTACCACACAACTTTTGACTCTTTTGCAATTAAAAAACCATCTTAATTTTATTATTTGTTTTTCTTTTATTAACCTTGGATATCACAAATTAAAAGGATTCAAATCGTTTTAAACCTGTGATTTTTAAAAGTGCATGATTAAATGTAATATCAAATGAAACACGCACAGATTCCTTTTGATGCTTGTCGGTTTATTTAACCGTTTGTCCAGGAAACGATTCGAATAGGAAGAACCGATTTTAACGGGGTTTTCACAGCTATTGTGTTATATAATGGAAAAACGGAATACAATAGATCGATAGATTTATTTTGACCCGGGCGGAGTCAAGTAATACATCTTGCATATCACAGATGAAAAGTATTCAATTTTTATGTACGCTTCGATTTATAAACGTAGAAAATTAAATGTAATATTGCATAAAACACGCACACGTCATAAACATTTGACTGTCTGTCTGTACACATATATATGTGTGTGTGTGTGTGTATTGCGGACCAGTCAGAGGACGACCTTCGAGATGGACGTAGGAGCTCTGTAGTCGTGGTGTTTAAATAAATTGTAAAACTGTTTAATATCGTAATGAGTTGTTTATTGAAATTTCAGTGAATAAACTGGCGTGAAGATGCTCGTTGTAGCCCGGGAATATCACGTCTGAATTGATGCCGATTCGGGCTCCCTTATATATTGGCTACTCTTCCTATCGGTACCTACGTCGTCCTAGCAAGATAGCGTTGGCCTCGTTTGTTTTATCGTGTATGCTAGTTCCATGAAATGTCATCATCCCACGCATGTCGCGCACGTGCATCTGACCGGATGGGGTTAGACCATTTGTTATCATCTGCGGGTGTACTAGTTCTAGGAAATGCCATCGAACCACGCTTTGTCGACGATTCGCGATAGCCCGTGTTTGTTATAATAATTATATTTGTTGACTGAATATTCTTATATCAATGGCTAAATATTATCTATACACAAAACCCGCAATGTGATGTTTTGTACTATTATGTATATATTTGTTATTACATTTATCGGCACTTGTTGTCCATACACTTTCCCGTACCTGGTCTACCTTGTCAATTTCCCAAGCGTGTTGATAGGGTCCATTAACCACCCATCAGGCCGACTGTGCCACCCGCACATACGGTCCCCCTATCCTTGAGGTCATTGCTCATTTATTAATAATCATAAAATTTATGTATCGCCAGGTACATAGCATATGCATGTATGTTTGTATATATGTCTGCCTGTCCGTCTGAGAAAGGCTTCAAAACAAATTAACCGAATTTTACAGGATTTTCACTTTCATTATATTAACCAGTAAATAAAATAGTTAATACGATTGGCTATAATTTTACACCCATATTTTGTATTTATTCGCGGTTTCTTAATTCTATAAACAATGTATTTTTTTTTTTCATCGCAATCGCCTATCGTTCCAAATGTATGTGAACAGATTGTGTAAAAATAATATTTAAAATTAAAAAAAATCATTTAATACGGAGTTTAAGAAGGGACAAATCCACGGGCATTTAATTTGTTACGAGAAAAGGGAAAACGTATACCTAGACAATCGTGGATTACCGGCCAAAACGACGGTAGTGGCGAAATCGCTCTATACCTGTACAGACATCGTAATAATATAGGCGGTAGGGACGTACCTGTATCGGGAACCAGCAGAAGGCGAATATGGCGACCACAACGACGACCATTCGGGTGACCCGCTTCTTGCCCCTCCGGCTCTCGGCCGACGGTGGCTGCCCGCCTGGGTTCACTCCTTTCCACAGTCTCATCAGCATCAACACGTACAGGATACATATGATCGCCAGCGGTATCGCGTACGACGTGAGGAAGAAGAATATCTGAAATGCCCGACAAACGCAATCGTTATTGTTGTAATGGACGCAAAAACGATAGAATATTATAATGTACAAATAAATATGATATTATTATGCGATAAGGCTATGGTGTGCGTATAACAAAATAACTAACGACAATACGTATACCAAAGTAGATAATAACTAATAGCCAACAGACCGTCGACCGTTTGCGCAGAATTTTTGTTTAAAATTTCGTGGCACGTTTGCCCTACGTTTTCAAAATAATATCAAAAAAACTGTATTGATCATTGGCACTGCACATAGGTACATTGGTAAACGTTTTCTTGAGATTTCATTCATAGTTTTAATTTTAAATTATTATTTTATAGTGATAATGCATTTAATATTGCAATTGAGTGTGAATGATGTTTTTATTGCTTAAAAAAATTAAATCAATATAAGACAATCTATATACCTAATATTATACTGTATAAACATAAACATACACGATCCACCAGAGATTTTTCTAAAATATTACTTGTTCCTATACTTGAAAGCTATGTATAGACTTTGTATTTAGTATAATTATGACTATCAAATAAATTATTATATTTTGTTATAATTAAAAGCAATTATATTATTTTTTACATAAAACATTTCTTGTTATGTGTGTTAATAGTCGTCATTTGGTATATAATAATATTATGGCTTATGGGTAACAAGAGTAGTGCGAATGGTTATTGATAAGAACGAAATCGTTTCGCTGTTATTATTACATCCGTATCGACACTGCCATTGTTTCTATCATGTATAGTCGTTCTGAATAGACTCAATTTTTGGAAAGGAAAGAACTTATCCATTATATTATATTATTATCGTTTCTTTGTCCGTAAACAATGCTAAACCTATTTTTCAACCAACGAGAAAACCCATCAAGTTTAAATAATTTTAGTTGTCTGAAGCATTATCATATTTTCGGTAATAAAATAATAAAGTGTGTGTAGTAAATTATTGAATTTGTAAAATAATATTATTGTGAAATAAATCTGTTATTTCTTGGAAATAAAAAGTAAGTAAAATTAAAATTATTGTTTTTACAAATAATATTGATTCATTTCATGTACTTTTTTCGTTTTGATAAGCATAAAGTATTGAATAAAACGTTTTGATAACCATTTTTAGAGTTGTGTTCAGTAAGATTTTTGTACGTAAACTGAGTTATTTCTATAATTAAATAGGCAAAAATAAGTAATAACCCAGTGACTAGCCTATGTACTGATTGTGGTTTAAAATAAATGGCGTTTATAGCATGATAAGCCATAAAAAATCTAATAAAAAATCAAAAAATATTATTTTATTTTTGAAAAATTTGACTGTAATGAAATTCTTATCAACACATATTAAATAATTGTATGTATATACCTATAATTTTATTATTGGATTATATTTTTAAATATTCTAAAAATTGTTCAGAAGCCATTGATTTTGTTAATTGTTTAATTCAACATATTATTTTAAAGAACTTATTGGTATTTTTCATTTGGTTATATGATATATTAATTACAAATTAAAAAACTAATTTAAGACACGTTGGTACTAATTCGGTAATTCGGTATATACTCTACGATTATTCCTTGTTCTGCGCTCTGTACGAGATTATAGGTCGAATACGTTATCTTCAGTATTCAGTTAGCTCACTGCGGTGGTTTGTTTTTGATATTTATATTTATTGTATGTTATATTTTATTGTCTATTATTTATTAGTTGTAATGACTGTGATGGTGATTGAGTGTTTCTTGAGTTTTATTTTATAGTAGATCCTAATACGGTTGTGTGTTATCAGTTTTTAGTAGGAAAAGTTGATAGATATCGAGACTATACCCTTTTATTATAAATGCAGAACCGAAATGCAGGTATTAGAAAAAAATGCTTGGGGAATAGATGATCATTTTTCTGTGTACAAAAAAAGGCTGTCAAAAACAAACTCACCACGGAATACGAACAGGTAACAGTTTTTACTATTTTACTGACTTTAACCAACGTTGCGACCAATGGGTTAACCCTTCATCAAATTCTTGAACTTTTATATGTTTGTATTAGAATTTTTCGTACAAATGATTAGAAAGGAAGAAATAATTATTATGTCACCGACTGATTTAACTTGTGTATTAAGAAGTGAGTACAGCAGTCTTGGAGATTCAGAGGAAAATAGTTGGTTAAACGCATTGGCGAGGTGTGACTTTTTAGGTCGGAGATACTTAAAAAATAAGTAAATCATGCACAATGATAATATTAATGGTATTCATATTTGGTCAATATCACACTAGAAATAAACAAATCATAAATTAAAAACCAATCATAATAGCGAGTGTGCAGTGGTTGATGATGACTTAAAAGGGTCAAATTAATTAAATTTAATCATTTTTTAGTGAATAAGTCAACATTTTTTTTCCATCAGGCAGTCGCACAGTGCTCTAACTCGCAAACCTCAAAAACAACAATTGAACAATAGATAAGGTACATGAGAAGGGTGGTGGTGGATGGGATTACAAACATCGACATTTTTAAAGATATATTTTTTTTTCATAAGTTAATATTGTGTTTCTGGAATTTAGACAAAGTACTATTAATAGATTAATGTGCCGTCTAAACAACCACGTTCACTGGACTATTGAGGGACTTATACTGTATATATGGACTGTGTACGAATCACAATCACTACTTATCTGGAATCGAACACTAGTCTTGTAATGGATTTTTTCTAAAAAGTATTAAAGTTAAAACAAAGTGGGTAAGGGGGTATCACTCTGCTGTACAGTTTGTGTCTAGAGAGGTCACTGTAAGGATGTGTTAAATTTGAATTTAATGATATAAAAGATAAAACCATTGAATACGAAAAATAATTCTGATCGAAGATTATAATCTGTTTAGACTATATTACTAAGTACATTTTATGATATTATTACTATTAACGAAATGTATTTTACTACATATTAGTAATACAATAGGTTGAATTAATTTTTTCCGAAAACATTACATTTGAAAATGACATTGAGTGTGTAACATTATAATATATTTTAAAAGTTTCAAGTACCTAAGGATAATATTTTTAAATTACAAAAAAATAGGTAACCAAAACCGTTATTCTTCGATAAAATAATTAATTTTTTGCAAATTCAAAATTAAAATGTCTGAAAAAAAACTGTTAATATATTTTTTTTTTAGATATTTTGGTTAAATTATAAACTGTAATGAGAAATGTTATTTTCAATTTTCAATCCTTAACTATAGAAATTAAATATTTAATACATTTTAAACTGCAATATAATTTATAAATCCTTGTGATTTTGATAAATTTTGTCAAAATTTGAACTTAAAATGCTTAAAAAAAAATTGTTTATCAAATTTACTTATTATATTAATTGTTATATAAAAAATTAAAAAAAAAATATCTCTATCTATAATATTTTTAAACTTTTATTATCACAACTTATGAGGAATCTTGTATTCAATTGTTAAGCATTTTGAATCAGTATAAATATTTTTATCTATAATAATTGAAATGAATACTTAATATTTGTCATATCTATAAATAGTTTAAAAAGTCTGAGTATTTTGAATATTTTGTTATGTATATTCAACTTATCATACAAACATTTGTTGAACATTTAAATTATCTACAACTATTGATTTTTGAATGACATCAAAAAACAAAATCGATTTTGCAAAAACTGAATTTGCATAAAAATTTTTGTTTTCCTTATTTTTTTATTTTTCTTCTCTACGCTTCTGAAAATTACTGCGAATTTTTTGCTTTTGACCACCCAAAGTATCACCAAGACTTATTTCCTTACCAAAAATAATGCTGGAGTATAAAATCAAAACATTTTTACTGTTTAAAGTAATGACAGATACAATAACAACTTTTTTTTTAAAAACACACCATTGTTAAATAAATATATTTATCTCTCTTCTCAGAATCTAAAAAAACGATGATAAAATATTTAACACATTTTTCTTATAGAAACCGTAATAATATAAATTATACAATTTACTTTTTTACTTACACACCGTCAAATGTTTATACATAATATTCAATTATTTTTTGAAAGATTACTATTTGAAAGATACTATTTTAGCTTTATATCTTATTTCTTTTAATTATTAAATATTCAAATAAAATTACTAAATCTAAACGAGTCATAAAAAAAACGTAAGAATTTACACAAAATGTCTGACAATATAAGTGTGTAAAAATATGCATCTGTCAACTGAATGATTTACGACTTTTACTTGTATATATTTTTAATATTTAGTTAGACTTCAATAAAAGTATAAAAAAAAATAATTTTTTCCCATTTTGTAATCGTTTTGACGGGCAATCACTTATTCGAAGTAATCTTTTTTTTTATTACATTATAAATTTATAACCTAATAATAATATAGTACAATTTTTTATTTGTATTAAATGCATGCACATATAATTGATAAATTTACATATTTAATTTATTAGTTTATCATGATATTAAAATAATAAACTAACGAAAATAACAATTTTTTGAATTATATTTTGTACCTATATAAGTACTTAATGTTGCACACAGCCAATAAATTAGCAAATTATTTTTAGTAAATTATTTATATTAGATATGTCTTATAGTTTTAAAAAAAATATTATTAAGCTAACAGTAATGATAACAAAGAGTATGTAATAAGTGTATTGCAAATAAGTGACTTAATTTGAATCTATATTTTAAATTACTTTTATTTCTAAATTAGTATCTATTTATTAAGGAATGATGCAATAATAACATATTAGTAATTATTAGTAATTTGTATGTTCAATTCGTCATAATAGTATACCACACACAAATATAAAAACCCAAGACATTTAATTGGAAGATATTTTTTTATAATTAACTAATTGTATTACTTGACATTGTTCGGGGATAAATGAAACTAAGATGGGCAATCCACCTAAAGTGGATTGTTATAAGTAACTTTTTTTTCTTACGTGAACCATTTGGAAATAGAAATAATCAAATACTCGATTATAGTTTTAATATTTTTAAAAGCAGACAAGTTGCCCTAAAATAAATGGTTCAATCTATTATCTAAACTTTTTTTGAAAAGTAAAAATCGGTCTATTTTATTTATTTATTTTTTTTTATTCATTAAGCCTCAACATTTCAAATAAAATCTATGAAAAAAATGGTGTTAATTGGTCAAAAACTGTGAATTTTCATATGTGTCATTGAGATATAACCCAACTAATAAAATCTGTATAAACCATCTATTATAATTGATTCCACTATCGTTTCTGTTTTACTTCAGTTGAAATATTCTCAATTGTTTTTTTGTCAAATTTGGTCAAGTATTTTTTTAATATATAAACTTCAACTACTTACCTTTAATATATAACAACAGTTATTCAATTCGACATTAATATATAAAACAGTTGTATTTAATTACAAAATATAATACTTACAGAATATTATATCGAATAAAAATAACTATATTATTATCCCTAACCGATGGTAACCCTATACATAAACAAAAACTTATTTGAATTTCGTCAGCTGAAAGAAAATTCATATTGTGTGAACCACCCTATAGGGGTTGAAAAAAGAAAAAAGATGATAAACACCCACCCCGAGTATCAAAGAATCTTTTGATAGAACTTTTGTCTCAATCGGTCGTCAAATCATTCAGAAGTTACACAATCACAACAGACGCACAGAAGAGTTATATTTATATAAATATATGCACCATTATACATTTTATGAGAAACTAATACAATAGTATTGATTTTAGAAAATACACTTTAATATGAAAAAATATGAACTTTTTAACCAAAATTTGGTTTTCAGTTGTTAATTTATTCTAAATACTAGATTTTAGATAGATTCTAGATTTTAATCTTCGATTAATAATATAACATTTTGACAATAAAATAATAATAATTTATAATTTATTTTTCTATTATAATATATTTTTTAAAAGGTGTCTAAATAATTTGTTTTGTACAAACGTACATCCTTATAATTGTTTTTGTGAGTTTCTTATTTTAGATTATTATAGTTATTAGCAAAAAAATGTACGGTTGTTTTCGTTTTTATAGATCATAACTTAAAATTAGTGTTTGAAGTGCAAAAATATAGTGAGATATATAATATAGTATATATCCAATTTATATATTTATATATATATATCATCCTTTTTTATTTTTATCAATGTGTTTATTCACCTCCGGATAAAACATTTTTAGGTTGTTTTATTTTTGAAAATAATAATAAATCAGAATAAACTTGGAGTGGAACATGGTTTTTTACAGTATTATGCTGTGTTCAAATTTAAGACTTTAAAATACAATTTTATGTTATTAAATATATTAAAATTTATATTTATATATTTTTAAGTAAGTACAAAATTATATAATGAAGCTTTTATACATAAAACATTTGAATAACAGCTGCAGCTATTGATAGTTGTAAAATATACAATTATATAAAAAAAAATTTCCAGACCTTCAATTTTCCATCCTTATTTAATTATTCAAACTATCAAATAAAACAGATTGAATTTAAATTTGGAATTAAAAATTAATGAATTCCAGAAGCTTAACCTTTGTTCAAACCAGCCTTTATGAATATCTGTAGATCTTTCATTTTTTGTTAATTATTTACTAATTTATTTGAGTCTAGTGCAATAAGCTTTTATTATTAAATTACGTATGATTTCAGGTACAGCAAATTTGTTACATTAATAATGAATTGTTTTAAATGTATAGACGTTAAAATTATTTATTTACAGATTCTTGGCCGTTAACGGATGTTATTTTATCTCTTTGGCTATAAAATAAATATCTTTGAAACACTTAATGCCATTAAAAAAAAAAAAAAAAATTTAACGGTTATTTTATTTTTAACTTTTAAGAGAGAATTTTTAACACTTGTCTAGAATTGTCGCTATATTCTATACGGGTTGAATTAATAACCCTAATAATATTATATATATTTGCAGTAATGAAAAAAATGACGATACAACACATTAGGTATATGTATATTATTAAATTATATAGGATGGTCAGGTCAGGCTATCAAAAAGGATAGTGTTCCACTCGGGATTATGGCCTAAGAACTACCGACCGACCGCAAGTTAGCGTTCGGTGCACTAATTGAGTTGGCGGGATTATTTGATGTCGTGCCGAGAAGGTAACGGGACCGACTGCGGCGAGAGACCATAATATGTCACGGGCTATAAGGATCAACGGCCCTCGGCATTTGTTCAATTGCCGTTTCGGTTGACGTACGGGAAAGCTGTTAACTGAAAACAGTTATTATTATACATTGTCGTGATATTATTATATTGTTATACAAATGTCACTCAACCCCGCCTGAGTGCCGACCAGCAAGACCCCGCAAGCGAGTTGATCGCTTGTCATGTGCAGTATGACGGCCGATTTTCAGGAGACGTCGTACTCTTCGAAGAGGGTGGATGACCAGCCCCGACCACGTCATCCGTGAACTTTTCGTATACCCGTTGAACGCATTTAATCGGAATGACTTCGTCTTCGCGTCATTAAAGCAATGAGGGTTAAGATTCGGGGACACGTGAAAGCTCTCCGAACAACACCCATGAGACGGATAACACTGTCCTGTGGCGATGTCGAGTGTTGGATATATAATTACGATTGTCGTAATTCTCTATGCCTAGTCGAACAGAACCACACCGAGATTGTTGTATACTCAAATCAACTTTTATTTGTTTCGACCTTGGACAAGTTCAATCTGCGGGATTGCCGATTCAAGCGATGTGGAGAAACTTCAGGCGATTGTTCACCAACCTTTCGTTATCCTCGTTCAGAAAATATTTTAATACTTGTATTGTCTGGTCAGTCGGGGGGTGCCTCTAGGATTTTTATGGAAGGGGTGACTAATACAATTAGTTTTAAAAATAAAGGTCTCCTGGTTCTCGGTATAATAAGTATAAATATATAATATGCTTAAATTTCGATAGTTGATTGTGTGTGATTAATGTCATAATTTTAAGCCAGTACCTAATATTATTTAATTACCAAAATGGTGGGTCACCATTTTGAAGGGGACTTATGCACGTTTACTCACCCCTTACAATTGCGTCCTCGTGTCTAGTTATTTGGGTCGAACATGGTACTTATATAGCAACAGCAGACGATCTCGAAAAATTCAATAACAAATAATCCGTTGATGAATGTCAGTAGTACCAGCAGTGTTTGGTACATAAAAAAAATTTTTAATCTCGATAAAAGATTTAGAAATAATATTAGAATTTTAATTTTTGACTTATTGAAATATTTCTTAAGTTTTTTTTTTTTTAATTACATATAAAATGTAAGAAATGTTATTTTGACAAAAATGTTAACTATTATCTATAGATTATTTCCGAGTAAATACATAAATTATTTCTAATACATTTCAATTTAACAATTTCCCTAATAACTTATTTTATATTTCAAAGTTTTTAATCGTATTGTTCTTATTGGTTTATAAATATCGTATAAATAATAATAACATTAATCTGAAAATAATACAATTTACAAATAAATCTATATAATTATTTATTACTATCGTTTAAAAAATTGAATTAAAACACTTATAAAAAAAAAAGTCATCAATAACAATGATATGGATGTAATAAGCTTAAGCTTTTTAATACAGTTTGCAAATTAAAAAAAATAATAATCCCACGTTAATGTACATTTTTTCCTTTTTCTTTTCAAATGTATATAGAGATATGCACATTTTTTGAATTTGTGACAAAAAATAAATATTTCAGATTGTATTAATGTTTGCAATGTACATAAATCGAAATGCTCGAGGGAAATATTACAGCATAAATTATTTACAATGAAAAAATAAATAAAATCGAAACAAAAGCATTTTTCAAGATGGTATTTATTTACCAGCTATTGAAGTGGGTAGTTTGTTTTATTGTAATAAAATTATTTTATAAAGCAATAAAATACCTGTTAAGAAATATTGATATGATATAATGTTTATTACTTTGAAGGAAGACGTCATAATTTATCAAACCTAACAAATGCTTTGTCTTAAAGTTATTGTTAAAGAAAATTACCTACCTGCTTACAATGTATATCTTATAATGTTTTTAAGATCATATTAAAATAAATTGGTTGAATTAAATAATATATCAAATGAAAACATCAATTTATTGTAATTATTGAAAACAGTACAAACTAAACGAGGCGAAACCTATCGCCGGCATGCATAAATAGTACGGCATTATTTAAAAAAAATATCTGTCTCCATAAAAAAATGCTTAGAAATATAAATAAAAAGCAACAATTTGTTTAGTTTTAATATCAAATATGATAACATGACGTTAACATACACGTAATGTGTGCTGTAAGTCCACAATCAGAATAAATTGGATCCTGTAGACTCCCAGATGCCTGAATTTGAAATTATAATTTTCACTTTAAATAATATTATGATTATACATAGTTTTGTATTAATTTAAATAATAATCGCCATAATGATCAGTAATGAAAAATTGAAAACCATTTTTCTGTCACGTAAATGACAAAAAAAAATAACAATCAATATTAGTCTTAAGTACATACAAAATTAATTCTTAACACGCTGAGTGCTACGAAGTGTTTGACGTGTGCATCGCGGAAAGCCACGCCAAAACTTCGTCGGTATCGACGTCAGTCGACTACGTGTCGACAACGAGCACCCAGGCTCTGTTAAATATTATAATATTCCGTATAATTTTGACTTCAGAGGGTAAATTTTGAGTAGCGTAATAGGCAGTAAGGAGTGAAATTCTGCAAAGTTATTTACACTCTTAATTTATTCATAACTGTATGCATTTTAAATTATTTTTTAAGTGAATACATAAATACTTAACAATTAATAAGTAGATACATCAAAAAAAAAAAAAAAAAATATGAACGTTGTATTCATATTTTACAAAATAATTAACTATATACAGATAAGTAACCAGGTACACGGAAACAAAACTGCAGTCTACAGTGACTTTTTCTTATTAAATCTTTACGTTAAAGCTTACACATCATCATACATACCTGATTTGTTTATTGTTTTCTGTAAACGAATACTTTGTTTAAACGCATTTTTTTTATGTTTGCATGTTGTTAGAATAAAGATAGGGGGAAGTGGAGATCCAATCGCATAGAATAGATACCCTGACGGTATTTCGCACCGATTGAACTTTAATTCTGCGGGTGTCCCTGTACAGACTGACATCAGATGATAAAGTGTATTCGTCGTCACGTACCCTTATTCCGTACAACGTATTTTACGTCTTCCGTGTGAATTCGTGTAGTAGGTAACTATACATACACCAAAGGGGTAGGTAAGCAACGTGAGAGTACTTGCGGCAATGTCGTTTAGGGCTGAGTATCAATCATTACACCTTCGTGAACTTTCGAAATTCCCAACAGACGACGAACGTTGGAGTCACCGATAGACGAAATGGCGTAACCGTTATGTCTTTGTACGACTGTCCGACGGGGAACGAAGTCCATTGTCAATTGTTCGTATATGATTTATTTGCCCGTGTAGTAATCTATTTTAAGACTGAATACATTTTACTGCGTTTATTATACATTTATCGAATATTTTTATAGTTCACAATACTGAAGGATCCACATCGAAATTCAACGCTCCAGAGGTTATAAACTAATAACATTATGTGTAAGTAAAGAACGTGTTAATAAAATATCGTAAAAAGCGTCAAAGTTTAATATCTGATAATTTTTTTAGGGAAAAATATTCGTGTGATACTAATAACTTACTTTTAAATGCCTAAATACAAGTAAATCTAAATAAGTGTTATACATTTACAACGGTATATTTAATATAACTCATAGCGTGCTCTCATTACTGATAGTGTGTTAAACTTGGATGTACCTACACTAAATATTTAAATTTATCTTGCAAATGTATACTTTTGAATAAAGTTCGTAATATTAAAGATATTATTAAATTAAATCATGTTACAGATTACATGGTATGACGTAAACCTTGGAATAAATTACCATCGTAAAATAACAATTTATGTATGGAGCACAGTTTCACTTAATAATGTAGATTTGAAAAAACCCGACTCTTCAAATCTACAAAATGTATAAATATCTAATTATAATAGTTTGAAATCGTAGTATGAAATATTAAAATTTATAAAAATAAATAACAATATCAAAAAATTGATTGTGTAGGTTTAGTATTGCAAAGCTATAGATAAAGTAGTCATGCCAAGAAAAATTATAAATAATTTAGACTGTCTTAAAGATAATATCAAAAATGTTGGTAACAGCCAAATCATTCAATGAAAACCTGACTATTCAAGCTTTTAAGTCAATCAATCTTTGTCTGATTTCCACGGTTCCTTGATTCACCACGCTAACAATAACTATATTAAAGATATGGTAAAATCTGATATTAATTCATCTGTCTAAAACACTTTAAACGAAGTTTAATTTGATAATCAATTTAAAAATGTAAAATTCTTACGATCTCTTTAAAATACGTTTACCGACAATTCGTCTACGTTTTCAAAACCATTAAATTTATTTGTTTGAATTATTATACAAATAGTTAGCTAACAATATATTTATAGCTAATAATAAGAAAATAAAAATATAAAAGAGTTAATAGTTTTATTTATCAATGATGTAGAAAATTAGTTGCATCTTATATATTGTCAGATGGTATTAACAAGAGATTATTATCTCTTGAAAAAAAAAAATGAATTCAGTGAAATAAAATACTTGATATTATCATCACATAAAACATAAAAGTATATCCTTATTTGAGATGGAATAAAATAAAATAATTATATTATTTTAGGTTAAAAATTAGTTTTTAAAGTTTTAATTTTGTGAAATATGATTGATAGTATTTTTTTTCAAAAAATATATTTAACTAATAAAATTAACAATTTTATGCTTTCAAATGTACTTCTAAAAAAAAAAAAAAATGTTACTCGGTAATGACGTGTGCTGACGATATCAATTGTCCAATATTGCTTACTGGATCTATAATATGACATTTTTCAACCAACTTTTTCTCCTTTTCTTCAGATTTTGATTAATGATGTGGCTGATGTGTGGCTTCCACTCGATTTAGATAGCAGCTATAGTGACTATTTTTTTATACTTGTGTCAGAATGACGTATTTCTAAACATGATCTATTTCATTTATCTTATTTTAATGCATCTGATGTTTCATTAATGTGAAGCAAAAAATATAATTTTTTTACCATTTTTAGGTATAAACGTTACTACAATTTTAATATTTGAAATTAAAGTTTTTAAAAAAAAATATGCATCAGCAGTCAATTTAGTTCACAATAAATCTTTATTAACACATTTACAAATATAAGTAAAGTCATTGATTTATTTATAGTTTTAAAATAACAAATTGCATCCAATTTAAAGTATATACAACGTGATTTGATAAAATTGATTATCGTTAATATTAAAATATCTTTTTTTCCCCACCAATACGGTAACTCCATTGCAATCAGCCTAATTAAAAATGTTACTATTTAATGCCACAACACATACATATTTTTCTTTTGCGATATTGTTTAATGCACAAGTACAATACATGATTCCATAAATTAGGTACTTAAGATCATTTTTTGAATATTAATAATTAATAATTTATTTGATATTTGTTAGGATAGTAAATTCAGGATTACATTTCGAGTTGATAGGTCACATTATTAATATATACATTTTTACTATGGTATATTAATTTAATCTAGCTTATAATTTTTAAGAGCAAGCTAAAACTTCTTTACGTAGGATCTTAAAAAAAGTCATATGAATATTTTTAATATTTTAAAAACTTAATGGTTTTATGTATTATATATATTTTTTTACATATTCAAATTTTAATAACTTTATAGCAATTTTCCATTTGTACCTATAACTGAACATCATTATATGTAAATATATAAAGCATTCGCCAGAAATATTGAATACAGTATCAAAAACCTCGTTGTAAAAATTTGTAAAAACATGAATAATATTGAACTCAAAATTGAGTGATAATCTTTGAATAGATTTAACAAATTTAAATTCAAGATTTTGAATATTCTTAAGAAAATTAATTTGAAACTGTTATCCGAGGCATAATTGAATTCCTAGTACTTTACTCTCCATAAAAGAAGGTATCAGCTGACTAAAACTTAATCGAAATATCGTGTACTTACATAATATATTTTCTGTAGGTATTATATTATTTAACTATATCACAGGTGTTACACACAAGTGTTTTTCATAAGTTGTTTAGTCTCTTATGGCAATTTTATTTTTTGATAAGCCCAATATATCAAAAATGTCATGACTACATGTGGTGCACAGGTGTCAGAAAGCAGTTTTAATCATGGATATATACAAGTTCTAAAACTTCAAATTGGATTACAAATAATATTTTTGTAAATAAAAACAAGAAAATAATTCATAAAAGAATATTATCACTAAATCCAGGAAATTAGTTTTGTTTTCCACAGGGTAAGATATTGGTAAATTCCAGTTTTAGTGACATTGAATGGATTATTCTATTATAGGTACACCGTACATTTCATATGTAATATGCAAGTTGGTTCATCAAATATGCTTACGCTCTTTTTTCTTCAATAATGCAATTATTCAAAATATAATTTTTTTAATATACTTTAAAACCATATTTTTGAATTCTTGAAATTTTTGCAGCACTTAGCGAGTGTCCTGTGGAGATAAAAACTTCTGGTTTTCCAATGAGAACCTCTCTTTTCTGCTGTAAAATATTAAGTCGATATTTTGTCTAAAAATATTGACGTATCAAAATCAAAATTCATACGAGTAGTTTTTGAGTTATTCAAATTTGCATACTAAAGTTGTAGGTCCGTGATATTAGGTTTGTAAGATATGGGTGCTATGGTGATTTTAACAATTTAGTAATTAATAATAATCTATAATAACATCAATAATTTATAAAAATGAACCAAGTTTAATAAATACTAGATTCAATATAACATTAATTTTATATTTTTGTACCAATGATTTATCATTGAATTTAAATTTAACTTATTATCACAGTGTTTAACTCAATAGTGAGGTACACTCAATATTTTCTGTACATCAGAGCGGATACTTCTGTATTATATATTGTTGTTATCGGGTATTTTATTATTTCAACAAAAAATGATTTTTAAATAATATTTTTGCATAATTCAAGATAAAGGACTTTACCTTTCATTAATTTTAAAAAAAAAATTATTTACATTTTTTTTCAGTCTATATATACATTTGATACAAGTATAATGACAAAAAAGGATGGATCATAGGCGGACTGCCCTAACGTTGTAGGTATCAACTGTACCTATAGTCACTGATAAATCATTGCATGTAAAAAAGGATTCTGAGCTGTAAGTTTATATTTACTAAGTATATTTTATGATATAGCTACTATAGTAATTTAAGTTTATTTAATTTTTGAGTTTTTGACGAAAACATTGCATTTATTATGTTATGAATATTTACTTATTACAATTCTATAATATATTTATATAATTTACTAGATATTATTATTATCTTTTTAGTCAATTTCGCAGTATCATAGAACGGTGTAAATAGGTTGGTGGTATACAAATGCAACAGCTTAATATTATAAAAATGTTTTTAAAATTTCAAATTGCATAAAAAAATATAATAATATACTTAATAGTTTCAATTTCCCACGAATAATTAAACCGTCCGTAGGAAATGATAATATAAATATTTTATCAAAATTTCAGTACTAACGGTTTTTATTAGTTTTTGAATTATAACTAAATAAGAAAACTATTCGATAAGAAACCGATATTTTATGCATGAATAACCAATTTTGCTAAAATTAAAACTTCAGATGCTCATAAAAAATAACAGTGGAGATACTTAATTTTTTTTTTAGTCTCTGTAAGAACAACTTATGAGAGACTTAATATTATCTTTTTAAGTATTTTGACCCAGCAAAAAAAATGTTTTGATTATCATATTATATATAGAGAACATTAATACAAAAAATTGGTAAAATTTAAAGTATCTACAGTTATTTGTTTCTGAATTAAAATGAACGAAGGAAGTCGATTTTTTACTTTTTATTTTCCCAATTGTCAAAAAAAAAAAAAAATACCAACAAGTTTTATATTAAAAAAAAAAAAAAAGATATTGAATTTCAAAGTTTAAACATTTTTACTACTCCAAAATGTGACGACAGACACACATTATTTTAAAATCAACATACATAATCCATTGCTCTATTCTGGATCTAAAATTAATGTAGGGCAAAGTAAATTCTACTCCTTCTATTAATTATTTTTCTAGTAATAAAGATTGTTGTGAATTTTTTTTAAGGTACTAGCTAAAATTGTTTCAAATACCTCAGATGTTTTACATTTTATTTATAGTTTAAAGATATTGAACAACCATTTGTCTTTTTAAATTTTACCCTAACTGGGGAAAATGTTTTCCAAGTTTAAGAAAAAAATCATTATTAAATATAAATTTACAACTAAAATATTTAATGTTGGTGAGTAAAATTCCATTAATTTACCAGTTTAAAGTGATTATAATGTATTTAATGATTATTTAAATATAAAAGTTTTAATTTTGCCCCACACTATAGTAGAGCAAAACTAATTTAATTTAAATAGATAAGTTTGCAACAAATATCATAATTTTCACAAATTATTGTGTTTCTGTAGATGGTAATTTTTCTATTTACGTATGATGACTACTATTTTTTTTTTTTTTTTTAGTATTCAATCCGTAGATTGGTTTACAATAAATGTTCTCTCCATGCTTCTCGGTCTTGTGCCTTATCTTTGAGTTGCTTATACGAATTGACTCTTGCATCTTTAATTATTTGACTTATATAACTTGTTCTTGGTCTACCTCTACTGCGTTTCCCTTCTATCATACCTTCCAGTATGATACTATGGAGTTCTTCGTTGTGTCTTAGCGTATG
>JACXSJ010000897.1:0-142628 GCA_014851325.1 Pentalonia nigronervosa | reverse complement strand
CACACACACACACACACACACACACACATTTACAATATTATACAAACACACTTGCAAATATAATATTATTGTAATAACCAATTTGTAAATTATACATGAGGCACTGTTGTGACACACATAATAATGTTTGGAGCGCGCGTAACATGGGCTGCTCAGCGCGCGTCGTCAATACGATATTATATATTATTGCTATTACTATTATATTGTCACGAAAACTGGAAAACGGCAGAACCGTTGACCTATACCATGGCGTTCGTTATGGAGTCTCCGCTCGTTTTTCGTTTCGTCCGGGCGTACCTGCCCGTCGCCGCCGCCACCGGACCGGTTCCCCCCGACGACGACGACGACGACCTGTGGAAGGGGCCGCTGCCGCTGCCGCCGTCGTCTCGTCGGCCGGTGCCGCCGACGTGTGTGTGCGTGTGAGCGCGCACCGCGAGTGTGTGCACGTTCGCGCGTCTACGCTGCAGCTGTGTTATAGACGTGTACGCGACGCTCTCGACCGCGGCTGTTACGATATCGTACTGCGCGCGACTCGACCATTTATTGTATTATATATACGTGTGCGCCGCGTCTCACGTCAGTCCGTCTGACGTCTAGCGTCCCAAACTCAGCCATCGTGCCCGGTCTCAGCGAACCGTCGTCAACCGTGTGCGCGGCCGGTGTGTCGGTGGTCCGTGTGTGCGTGTGTCGGCCGGTGTGTACGTGTGTGTCGGTTGGCGAGCGTGTGCGTGTGCGTGTGCGAGCGCGCGGTGCGTATAATATTGCGGACGCCGCGGGTCAGTGTGCGCCGGTGCGTGTCAATCATATTCGCGAACCGCGAACACTTCTTTTTTTTTTTTTCTATTTAAATCGCTTTCGCGTTTTGTCGATCTTTTATATTTTTGTTCCGACAAATTTCTTTCCGACGCGTTCGACATTTTTCCGCACGATTGTCCTCCGAACAAACCCATCGTACACGATATCGTTCTATGTGTACGAAGAAGTAAAACACGCGCGCCCGAACGCATATTACTATGTACACATCATACATGCCATAATAATATTATTCGTTTGATAAAAATATGTTACAATAATATCGTGCCGAAATCGTAATATATTATATTGTGATTGTCGTCGACGATGCGTTTGTCACGACACGATAATATTGCAATATTATTCATCCGATATCGTAGTACCGTTTAGTTCGTCGACGGACATGCCTTGTGGATAGATCGCGACTAGAGCCCACCACCCGCTGGACCCGAACTAAAGGTTCGTAATCTCATTTGTGGAGGAGGGTTGTACGTCTTTATAATAAATGTATACGTGAATTACGCACATTATTATTATTATTATTACGTATATATTATATACATACTGTTTAATAATAATAATAATAATACATAGCCTATAGGTATCGATATACTTGCACATGTTCATGCACACGCAAACAATAATAATATAATATCGATCTATAATACACGTTGACCTTTCCACGGCATCAGATATTATATTAAATTAATTTCGTTCTGTATTAAAAAAAAAAAGTAATAATAATGATAATAAATTAAAAAATTAATTTCCCTTGACACAAAACCGCGATCAATGGAGACAAAAAGATCCGATGGTCAGACTTAGATTTTTATTCATTAAAATTATTGTAATGTTCTTGAATTCACGTGCGAATGCGGAATGGTTTTATAGAATATCTAATTAAAATATTAAATCGTTAAGATAAATTAATGTACTCATCGTTCCGGTTAATTAATTTTTATACATTTCGTTTCATCTCTTTAACGCTGCAATTCTAAGGACGAAATTATCCGTTCATTAAGTTTCATTAATAGCATTAAACTTCCATTAAAAATAACAGCGTAAAATATATTCATAGTTTTAATTACGTTTCTTTGAATTCGTTATTTTTTTTTAAATATTATTTTACCATTTTATTATATATTTATTGGCGTTTTACACTACTTACGTATATAATGCATACATGTACACATGTCTCCCCTTTATGTACTTTCACGACTCCCCACTTAAAAATTAAAATATCAATAGGTATAGTTATTAATTAAACATAAACGTTCGAAGTATAGGTGCTTTACTATCCTATCTCGTATATAAAGAATATGATAGGAGTAAATGCAATATAAACTCTTTATAAACATGCCAAAAGTGTAATTTAAAACTATTATTAATATTTTTAAAATAAAAAACGAACACAAATCATGCCATTCAAAAATAATTTATTTTCAAGGTGGTTTACCATTGATATAATGTACAGTATCATAATATATATCTATTATAGCGCAGTTATTAATACTCACGAACACATTTAGAGTCAAAGCTAAGTTATGTATAATGTATATTATAAACCATATAAATTCGCATTAAAGTTAGTTTTAAATTTTTTTTTTATTTCTGTTTCAAGGTATATTGTTTTGATATTATTAATTTAGAAAAAAATTCGTCGATTCAACTATTGTTTTACATTCATAATATGCAACTCGTTTTGATACATTATGATTGCATTGCAACTTTCGAGTAAACCAAATGATGCTGATAATAAAATATATTTGTTTTTGTATTTCATATTATTATTACTTGTAAGTTGTAGACCATTCATTTAAAATTTCTTTTACCTTTCACATTTCTGAATAGGTACACAAACATACATCTATTAACGATTTCAAAGAAAATACCTGAGTATAGACATATTATACATAATTTATATTATATATATATATAAATATATTGGAAGACTGATCACCTCAAGGTCTACGCATAATAAATAAATAACAATAATAGTAGTAGTGGTAATGGGTGTAAATCGCGCGTAGTAGATTTAATTATATATATTAATACAGTATTAAATGGCGGGCAAAGCACGTTTGGACCAGTTGGACAAAATCATATAGAACAATAATCCCAACCCGTTTTGTCCAATATTTGTACAAGCAAATTGTCGCTTCTATATAAAATATTTGATTCATATAATATTTAATTATTTTTTTATAGGTAATCCTTGCTAAATGTTATTAAATAGTATTATTACGCTGACAGAGCTGTGTTAGTGCCTAACCAATTAACTACTTATTCGAAATTCGATTTTTATGTATCGAAATACTCCGAAATATATTTGACTTCGGAATATCTATGAGATAAAAACTGTATATATACTGTACATACGTATGGTTATTATTCAAAAAAGTAAAAAAAAACTTAAAAAACGATAAAGTAAAAAGTTGTAAAAATACAATTTTTTCAAAAATATTGTTTTGCAATGACATCAAATATCCTAATTATCTGAGCGTCACATTATTTTTAAAAATCTATATATATTTTTGAAAACATTATTCTTATATCTCTGTCGTCAACTACAATAACATAATTATGCTGCAGATGTTTTCTCAGATGATAACTTTGTAGAGAAAATTCGATCTGTGAAAAAAACTAAACCTAGCTATTATGTGTATGCGAAAAAATACGTTTTCTATGCATTTATAATACCTATAAAAAAAAGGCATCAGATCATCTACATCAGTACATCTCCCCCTTGTTTACATCCCGGTATGTATTGTACAATACAAAACGACGATAATGCGCACAAATAATACTTAATGTTATATTAAAAATATATTACTTAATATTAATTATATATACCTACCGCGCGATTATTTTAGTATTTTACTGAGATCTTTCACTCGGATTTTTCAAATCTACACTGTAATATTACACATTAAACGCAATAAGTCCGCCGTACAGTATCTACAATAAATTTTAAATAACGGCGTAGGAAAACAAATTGTCCCTACAAAGGAACCTGTGAATAACGTATGTATATGTAATAGATGACTGATGCAGTGCATTCTACGCCGCTTTATGGGATGTGCCCGTAATCCGGAAACACGCGGTGCATATTTTTGTCGGTCCAGAGTGTGACTTTTTCAAAACTCGTTTCGCCGAAATGTCGTCGCACACACAGTTGTGTAGGTACATGCCACTATAATATTATATGCCATGGGTGGTCAACATGAATGTGTCCGCAAGCCACGTGGATAAATCCAATGATATCCAAGAGCCAAAATGTTTATAAATACACATTTTATAATTTGAAAAAACAAAAAAAATTCACAATAATAATAAGTAAATTTTGGTTTTTGTTAATAAAGACGCGAGTTGCATGCAACCATGACGTGACCCACATGCGACTATAACGAGAGTCGCAAGTTGGCCACCCCTGTATGCTATATGCATTCGCGGACGACGACGAGCATCGAAAACCGCCGTGAACAGGAAAACTGCGACGAGACGGACACGGAGAAAACGGACTGCGTTGTTGTAAGATTGATGACCACCAACGAAAAACGTCTACCACTTATAACGTCTACGTATACCATTTACCAACTCGACGCATATCGACCGCGGTCGCTTCGGCGAGCTGCTTACCACGGTTGCCGGATGTACGGACGTTTATAAAACCTCATCGTGAGCAAATTCGATAGCGGATAACAAAAAAAAAGTAAACACAAGATGAATTTGTTTTTCAACAAGACGCGCACAATGAATTTATTACTTATTGCTAAACAAATAAGCAAAACGTTTACACCAAAACGTATACGAAATGTGTACGAAACGTTTAAGCGAAGTTATATTATACACAATACACTTATATGACACAATATGCCAACTTATTGACGTTGTGGCGATAGACAGTACCCGAACTGAACGGGAGTTATTCGCATACGTAATAGAATACGTCAATCTCTCAGGATTTAAAGTCTGGCATTTAAAAACGCATGTCTGAATTAAGTATTCGGCGACGAAAATATTAATTGAATTGTTCATATTGGCGGAATGCTGTCGTTTATTTCAAAATACAATTCGTAGGTGCCTTTTGTTTCTGAGCGTTTAGAATTGACATGTATTATCGTATCCATCAATGTCGTGGTTAGACATTTTAGAAATTTCGTTTACGTCGAGGTTAATTTATACTTTCGAGCCAGAAAGATACCTACAGTTGAAAACTGCAGTACTTATGCAAACGCAATGCCATACGTTCTGCGCAGTAGTTTACGACGTCGTAATAATATTATAATGTGTATTATACCCATTGTGTATATATATATATATTACATAAAATAAAGCCAAACCTTGATATGAGTATACAGTCGATGTGTGTATATGAATATGATTGATTTCTTTGCGTAGGTATAAACGCGCGCAACCACCGGTCGATCAGAGCCGATCGGAGATTCCCCGCCGCTGTTGTGTCCGATCGATATGACCGCAAACAATCCACCGCGTACCTCGTAAAGTACGCGCTGGAAATATAATCTATTATAACAACATTATTATATGTACCGGGTAACTAAAACGTGTTGTTATTGCGATGCTGGCAGTTCACATAACGCTGCAGCAATATGGTTACCGCGCCTGTAATACATTACTTGCCTACGCGTATACAATATTATATTATATGCATATTGTATATACAATGGTGTGGCGGAATGAAAATCGATACGTTTTTGCGAGCCGGAGCTTGTGGAATTTTTCCAATACTATTAGTTTTGTTTAAACCGCTGCAGGAAGTAAACCAATAAGGAACTTCATCAAGGTTCTTTCCTATTTAGAATTGCCACTGCGGCGTGCGCATATGGGAAACGTATATTGTATTATTATGTGTATATATGCTGCGCACGCGAATGCATTTTCAGCGAAACAATAAAACATTATTATACGCGTACGGCCGAGTGTCATAAATTTGATCGTGTGCGTTACATTTTATAATAATATAGTGAAAGGTTCTCCAAAGTATTCGCACTGCAGATTACTGCGCAGAAGTCGATTTAAGTTCTGCGATTGGGTTTCACTCGTAACAAAACAAAAAAATTAAAACACATTATATGATACGACGAGTATGCGTACTCGCCGATGCTGGTATACTCTTTCAAATTTTTCCATCGCCGTTGTCATGAAAACGTATATGTCCGTGTGTGTATAGGTACCTATAGTTTCCCCGTCGAACTTGGTGACATTGCAGCAGTCGATAATAATAATAATAATAATAATATATCGTATGAATGAGCTGCGAGGTTCAAAAACCTCGGCGGCATCGACTGACTGACTGCGCCTATTATATTATTATCATATAGGAGGTACCTACATAATATTTTACGCACTATACCGAGGCAGTGGCACAACATTGGCAAAGCCCATACCGGGGACCGGTTCTCCGGTGTCGGTCCGCGGTGATCCGCGGGTGCCTAACCCGATGTTTTGCAACAACGAAACCGATCGATAGACGACGGATAGAATAAATCGATGGCAGCGGTGCTTAATAAAGACTTAATAATCGGCGGCCGTGTATTAAATTTGCCAATGACGTGGCCGTATATATAGGTAGAGGTACATATACTGCAGCAGTATCGGCGGCGGTGTTATAGCTGCAGACGGCCCCAGGCTTTCTATATAGCTACATAGTGTACAGGTAGATCGTTTGTACGTACAAGAACGCGTAACAATTCAGAAATTACGAGAGAACGTTTTTTTTTTTTTTTATTTATTTTTTGGCACACCCAATAATAGTATCAACTTGTCGCCATATCACTACAGTATATAGCTGGATTTCATTTCCTTCCCGTCAAACAATATTACAGTCACACGTGAGATATAATCTTTTAAATTTATATTTTTCGTACAATTCAAATACCATAAGAATAAAGTATTGGTTCTAGACATAACATGGATATTATTTCAAGTGGAATTTATAATCATATCAATTTAATGTGTGTTTACCTATACTATTAAAAACAACCTGTAAAACGTCTAAAGTTAAAAAGAATATAACTATGTTAAACCTGCAACATTGGATAATGTATCATTTAACATCATGTTATAAATTTTTTTTCTAAAAAGCGTAAAGTAGGTATGTCATATTATATTATTATTTAATTCATTAAAAACACGCGAATTTGTAACTTTAGAATTTTAATTAAATTCTTCTAAATAAAAAAGTAATTTATGAATAGTAAACTATAGTAAAATATGTCCCGAACAAAATTATATTTAAGTTAAATTGACTTAAGATTTTTGAAATGTGTTAAAGAAAATTTTTAATTTCCAATAAATTGTACTATAACAACGTGCACGCGCGGTAAGTATTTACTTTATTTCATTATGTGTTATGTCAGATTTCTGGATAAGTTGTATTTAGTTAGTTATTGCTTATGAACAACCTTTACATAAAATGTGTCTTTAGAAAAGTATATTGTTAATCAATGGCTATGTGTTAATGTGTTATATTTCATATTTAATGATTAAAAGATATTTTATTCAAAAAAAATATATTTTAATCGTATCATATTAATTATTTTACTTATTATTTTTGATTACATAATTTACATGATCACAATTACGTACTCATCGAAAGTTATTTTTATTATTTTAAACTGTACATTAATATTTATGTATTTATTTAAAAAATATTAGAATTAAAATGTTTTTTAACGCTAGCGATTTCTTTTTTTTGTTCAATAAATAAGTAGGTATAATAAATGTTGAATATATTTAACTCGATTTTACCGACTGAAAAATAACTATATACAATACAAATTTAATAAATAAATAAAAAAATATTATAATCCAATTTTAGTAAAGACTAATGAGGGCTACAAAAAATATATTCAGAGCATTTTTGTACACTACACGGTATTTGCGTATCAACAGGATGTATTCGTTTAACTAGTTATGAATAGACAACTTATATATTACAACCATAAAAGGCTACTGTAATATACACTACCTGGATGTTTTTTTTCAATAACAGTGTTATGTTTAATGGTGTAGAATATTGGTACAACATGTCTTCAAGCGTCTAATTAACTTTCGCAAGCAAATTGAAAACCCATCTGAACGCTATAATGATCTAGATTATATAAAATATCATTTTATACGACTGGTGTAATGCAAATTATACACCGGAAGCATAATTTAGTTTATTATGTGTTCCATTATAGCGGCTTACGTGTTTGGTGTTCAGCATACATTTTGTGAAATAATATCCGTTATAAATACTTACACCGTTGACTATAATTTTAAATATTGAAATATTTTTAAAAAATATATAATTTTATATTTTTACTTATCGTAGTTAGAAATTAAATCATACATCAATTATTCACAAAAGTATTAATATTTGTTTAACTTTTTTTTAAAAAAATAAAACAATTATTATATGATAGTACTATATTATATTTTTAGATTTTAGATAAATATAAAAATGAAAATAAAACATTTAAAAATCAAATATATTATTCTTAAATATTTTTAATGTTAAACTATATTAGTAGTTGTACGCTCATGATAGTTGTTGATAAACAGTACGAATTTTTTATGTTTTATTATTTAAAAAGACAATAAGTCTAATTTTATTTTTTAATTGAAATTAATATATATTTACACCACAATATTGCCGATATTATATAATATATGAAAAAAAGGATTACCTACTTAAATAATGTTCATATGTAATTTGTTAATCACTAATAAATACATGCATAATCATTTTTCAAATTAATATACATATCAGTAAAACGTTTAAAAATATAAAGTCATTTTATGAGATGTATTTAAAAGAATAAAAATACAATACATCTACTAAATAGTATGTACAGTAGTCATTATACACGTTTCTCATCAATATTTTAAGTCATTTATTTAATACATTTTCAGTTATTAATATTACCTAATGTCATTTTTGTCAGTTGACACTATTATCAATAGCTATAGGAGGTACTGTTCTTTTTAAATAAATATCAATAGTGAAAAATGTTAACATTAATGAGTTCGAAATAATAAAACCAAATAAATGTTGTAGGTACCTATAATATTCAAAACGATTATTTATATCAAAACCTATATAAGGTATAATAACCTTTAAGTCATAAAATGATTTGAATGAAAGCTTCGAACAGGCAAAGGCCGCGAGTGTACGAGTGAAATTGGAAATTTCTATTAAACGTTTGATAGGTAGGTAACTATACAAAATGATAGTGGTTGCATGTATGTTATATATTGTATATAACATCATAGTGTCATAGTGAAATATACTTATATTCAAGAACAGGAAACTATGAATTTCATTCGACGAGTTTTTAATAGCAACGCGCAGAGCGTATATTGAACGCCTGCGATGTATTCATCAATATACAACAGTATAATAGGTCACGCCGTTTTTTACTCATAATTTAAATGCGTTTAACACTCCTAGTGGGTAACAGTGTAAATTATCCTCAAATCATTTATACAATAAACTATATACCTATAAAAATTATGATAAAAAAATTGTTTTATTTATTATTATTATTATATTGCGAAGCAGTTGGACGAGAAATTGTTATTTTTTCAATATTGTCGGTTTTTGTTTTTTTCGACAAGCCGAATCGTCGCGCAAAACTGTATCCTCACAATTATTGTATTTTCTGTGTCAATTAAAATACATCGACGATCGTGTAGCGTACACCATACATCATATTATTATTATATCGAACCGTTACAGCGTTATATGGCTCTAATGAGGTCTGCACAGTCATTGTGATCAATCCGTGGGATCCTATAGCGCGCATAGTAATTATCGTTTTATTTTCGCAATGTTCGTCCGTAGGTGGAAACTCGAGCTTGGCAAACACGAAAAAAGAAAGTACCTACTACGTTTCCCCCTCGCTTATGCGTCCAAAATAATGTTTTTAAATTTTCAATTGGACCCGTAACCGATCATTATATACGCGATGCACATTTATACAGTCTTTTACTGCGGTGCATAAGTGCAATTATTACCAACTATTTGTACACACACGCACACATTTTGCCGTCAACAGATATTACGAGTACTCACTCGTATAGACGTTTTGAACATCCAACACATAGTATTGCCTGCAATATATTATATTATATTATATTATATTATATTACATTATGTGTACAATAATAATTTGAGTGAAGTGTAGTTATATATATTATAATTATATGATAAACGCACAAACGACAATAACAACCAATTAACCCTCGAACACTTAGTTTTTGACATATAGTCGTCGATAAGAATGCGCGCGTGTGTGTATGCGTAAATGTTGACATGTTGAGCTGTGCATGATAATATCAATTAAAAATGAGTGTCGTTCGAAACATGTCCACACCGTGTGGAGATTTGTGTGTTTAATACTATAGTAATAATACGTCGACGATAACACAAATCATATTACTTATTATCACATTAGAGTGTTTACTGGCGTAAAATAAAACTGTGTACAAATAATCGCACTTTTTTTTCCACGAGATTAGGGATTAGGATCTACAGTATTATTATTCTTTTAGTCATGTGCGTGTATTCATCCGTTAACCACGTGTGTTGGATGTGTTCTAGATTACATATAGATGATCTCGTGGACTACCAAACATCCGAGACTTTTGCATGGAGAACGGTCGGCTGAAATCTTTAATATCTTGTGGAATTAAGGACGTCATAGTCGTAGATCACGCATAATATCAATCATACGGTTAGGGAGGGAAAAACGTCATGCTTAACTGCACCGATGCTGAGTGCACGTTGCACCATCACCATATTCACGTGGATCCGATACAGCATCATCTACAGGATGACCGGCAACATCATGAACATTCATCAGGTAAAAATTTCGATTAATCATTTGATAACAAATAAAAAAAAAACATAATATTAGTGTTAGTTTCAAGTTAGTATGGCACATATAAGCGTGGAACTTTAATTTTTAACTTTAATTAATTGAGAAATATTGCAAGCCCATTACCGTAAAAAAAACCAGCAGTTATAACAAAACGAGAGCCGCAATGAAATTATTATTTTTTAATTACCGATGCGATAAATTAACGAGTTGGTTTTAATTAATGGTTGTATTTTGAATAGCTTTTGGACTACTCAGCTTTTAATTTAATATGCGTCATCAGTATTATTACTGCTTAAATTTGGGTATGATGAATAGCCCACACACTATAGGTAGGTTTATTCAAATTGTAGAATTTAATTGTTGTGCACGATCTTATATTATCATTAAAAATACCGTAGGATGCATAAACTGTTATTCATTGACGTGTTGCAGCACTATCAAGATTATACAATCATTCGGTTAAGTCAACTAAATAAAGTAATTTAATCTATTTAGTTTAAAATTAATTTTTCAATAATAATTTTTCTTTCTCATTCGTTTTGCCTTATTATATAATAATTACTGGTAGGTACTTAAAGGGACTTATTTAATATAATAATTAATAATAGTAATAATGACGAAGAAATTTACTTTGTATCTTTGTTCATTAATTAACTTAGTTTCTGTGGTTTTATTTGATTATTACTATTTGATAATATATATATAATGATATTATGTATAATTATACAATATAAAATAAAAGATTATATTTTATGTTGGCAATTTAATGCTATAACTATTGGATAATACAAAAATACAAAATATGGTTTATTAAGTAAGTAGTCATAAAATGTTTGTTTTAAAAAGGAATTGTTTTGTTCAAGTAGGTACCCATATATTAAATTAGCTGTAAATAACAAAATAAAATAAATGATATTCGTGTTCAGTTTTTTAAAATTGTTTACAAACTAAGTTATATTAAAAATTGACATTTTGTTATAATTTATTAAACTTATGTAAATAGTAATAATTTAATTTCGAATATTTAGGTGCCTAATACGTTATTAATTTCGGAAAATTAATAAAAAAAATTAAATTTGAATATTAAGCATTAGGAATTACAAACCAATTCTTATATTGCTTATGCGTTAGCATTAATCGTTACTACGAATAAGTCGTAATATATATTATAAACGTGTCCGTAAAATAAAATTATCGAACAACATTATTGTTGTTTGGAGAATGTCAATCATAAAAAGTAATGCGCATAATATAAAAATAACAACGAAGGTAGTTCCAAACAATTTATTTGACTCATAATATCGGTAAGAAAAAAATATAATTAAAAAATATTAGTATCATCAATTATACCTAAACATTTGAATGCAAAATATTGACATGATAATAAACTTGAGCAAATTATACTTATACTTAATTAATTTTAAATGAATTATTATTTTTATTTTCTACAAGATCTAAATGCAGCTATTATATGACTCATTATTAGACATATAATAAATATTTTAAAATGTTTTCTTCGACATTAGTAATCCACACGTATCATATACTAAAATAATATTGTTACTTGCAATGATCGGCGCAGTAGAGTTGACAATGTCGATATATTTTCTCCGTTTCCGTGAAGCACTCGGCGGAGATGCAAAAAATTATGAAACAAAAGCTAAAAACTAATTGTTCGTGTAAAATGTTGCGCACGTTAGTCATATTTTGGAGACCAAATTTGTTCCTGGGACGGGTCGAGGCAACACCTATTATTTTTTTTATTATATCACATAGGTAGTACCTACCTAATAGAAACAATTATATATTATAAGGTGCGTTACGGGTCAGACCGACGCAGGGCACACGTGAAAAAATTAAAGTTGTGGTGAGGCTTACAAGTGTGTAGGATAGTACCCGGGGCGCTGTGGGTAAATGGCCTCAGCAGCAATGATCTGGTATGGAAGCGCCCGAGGGCGCCAGCGCGTCTCCGAAAGCCACTTTCACTGTTGGTTCCCCGACTCCCCGTCCTTGAATGCCACCACTCGGCCCGCAAAGTTTGCTCCCCTTCTATCGCGTTTTCGGCCCCTCCGTTTCAGTATAGTTCAGATGACCATGAACGACATACTGTGTAGGTAATTCGTGTATATTACTGCCATTATTGTATTTCTCAACAGCTGAAAAAGCTCTTCAGTATAAATATTTCAAACGCACGCTGTGCTCGAAAATGTCAGATTATGAAATTATTAATTCAAACTGCACGCTAACAATGTGTACATACATTGATTGTTATACCTACCATGTTTATAAATTGTACCTACATATAATATTATTATGTGCGAAGACGTTGTTGAGCGTGTAACATTTTCGTATTTACCGCGGATATACATAAAACGAGCCCCCGAAGTGTTCGGTCGTTTTCGAGTGATGTATACAAAACACGGAAATCCCATCATTCAATAAGTCCCAACCGCGAAATAAAAATTGAAACGCTATAGAATATTAGGCGGACTCGAGTTTATAGCGGATTATCCGACGTATCGATACGTTTTAAAAACCTTGACCATTTTTGTGGTTTATGAAATGGTCGAAACAAATTTCGTCCAATTGAAAAACTCTATTACTAAAACAAGAATTATATTTTATCTCTCGAGTTGAGAAACTATAGCAATGCTAGGTTAGATAATATAATATATTATTATATTGCATATAGAAATGTTATAATTATTTTAAAACCCCTTTCATAATAACCAACTGTCTTGTTTTGATGTTATACGTAGTATCGCAGCTGAGGTGGAAACCACAATAGTATTACTTCCACCTCATTGATATGCATATTACTAATCTATTACCAATTATCTACACATTTTATTTGCAATATAATTATTCTTCTTACAATCTGGATACTAAAGATTGTATTTTATACATTCCTATCCATCACACTAAGTATATTTTATTGTAAGCACCTATGTAACACATGCAATGTAAATCATTTATCTACCTATGACATAGCTCTTATGTATATGACTTGGCTACCTTCCCGAAATTGCCCACACCGGATATTATTATCACCTTGTTCGTCTACTCAATAATGCAATGGTCATAATCACATATAATTAAATTGATTGTTCTTGTTTGTTTTTGCCAAAATATGTCTACATTTTAAATGATTGATGTGTATTTACATTTATTTTCAATAAACGCGTTACTACTGAACATCACTTCCTTCTGCATAAAACATTTTGTGGTCAATTTATTACCGACACTAGCACATAAATAATCATCAACTTCTATAATTTGAAACACCTACATTTCGCATAACGTAGTTAACAGATCGGCCATAAGCTACCAACTATTATTATTATTATTATTACCATTATTATTCAGTATATAAACATATTATAAGATATTAAACTAATACTGTTACACATTACAAGTACGTGTATTAAATATAATACGCTTGTACGTCATCTACAATAATTGTGCCAGTTTCATTGAAGAGTTTAAACATTTTAAATTCACCACGATATTAATTTCAAATTTAAAGTAATAAACGTCCAAGGCTACATTAACGTTAGAATTAATTTTTAATACGGTGTTATAAAAAAAGTGAGATACAGCGTTAGGTGGGCCAGAGTGTGTGATTTTATTTTTAAAACCAATGATATTTACTTATAATCAAAAAACAACTCTAATTGGAGTTAGGTTTCACCAAAAAAAAAAAAAAAAAAAATTGTCGTCTTTGTTAAAAACGAATACTTGATTATATTTCTTTTCTTTGCCTTTATATTTTGTTGTTGATTGAGATATTCACCGTACATTTTAAAACAATATGATTAATAATCTAATTTGAAGATGTGTTACATGAATTTCATTCGGAAAGTTTCAATCGAAATATTGTGTACAAAAGCGATTTATCGTCGTAACATTTATTGCTCGTCCCTTTTGCAATAATAATATAAATACGTTTTGAACTAGATTAAAAATAAATATTTTGTTGTTAATATGTCAGAGAAGGTAAATGTAAGAAACTCGTTTGGATTTTCTAAACATCGTTGTTTCTGTCCCACATTATGGTATCTTGTTAAAGTATGAAATGTATATATATATATATCATATTTAATAATAAAAAAAAACAAAATTTAATTATGTAATATTGTACTTTGTTTGCCATTATAATATAGTGAATTAGAAATTATTTTACGGCTAAGAAACATTTACATTTAATATTTATTGTTCTAATTTGTTGATTATAAAATGAGTAAATAAGTGTAGACCCATAAATAAATAAGTTGTCTAGCAATTTAGCAGTGTAAAGACTATGAATGGAAACCTGCCAATACCACTGATAGACAATTATTAATGTTTTCTTCTCAATTCACAATTCACATATAATACCAAACAATTACGTAGTTTTACGTAACTATCATTAATACGATCACGTTTTGTCATCGAAACTATGTTTAGCAGACGATTTTTCTTTTTTTTATTATTATTATTTATATTGTTTAATATCATCGATTCACTCGTTGAATGATTAAAAATCTAGTCCAGGGTTTTGTACTTTCAAACAATTGTCATCCCTAGTGAAAATTTCAATTAAGTTTATGGAAAACATAGGACTACAGTGATTAACATTATATATATATATAAAAACTGTCATATTATAAACATCTATTGTAATATTGAATACATGTCATTTTGCTTATTATTTTATTATCTATAAATTATAAGCGAGACACTGCTTGGACACATGGCATAATTTAAAGGTACTGTGTTGTTTAATATTATTAAAAGATTAAAACCTTATTTTGTAAATATTAAGTGCTTATATATAATACATACATTTATTACTAAAAGTAATTTATTGTTTTATGGTTGCTTTTAAAATAAGACGTAGGTATGTTAAAGAATAAAAGACTAAAAAATAAGTAACTTAAGTTTGGCATAATAAAGTTTTGTTTAAGGTTAAAATTTAATAGGTATTAATAAATTAATGTTAAAATTATATTAATTTATGGTTTAGTTATGAGAGATATATTATATGTTTGAGAGTATGCTTATAATTGATTATACGCATGATTTGTCTTTAAGTACAATTATTTAATTTAAAATAATATTATTACTACTTGTATATTTTATAAATTAAAATATAAAATATTATTATTATTACTTGGTAAATAATTTATATTTAAATTTCTTATCTAAATTATTTTTAATTTTTAATAGACTTATAATATTATAATAAATAATGCAACTTCTAACCAATATATACCTACTTGTTTAGTTAAACACTAGAATTTTATTCGATTCAAGTTTCATGAATAAATTTATGTCATAATGTTTGTAAATTATCAACTCCTTAATTTGTTCAATAAGCATGACACGAGTATATTAAGTATTGTTGTGATATTTGTAAATATTTTTTGCCAATGTCACATTACCTATTCTTGCCAAGTTTCCATTTTATGTTATTATCTGTATATCATCATAATCATCATTGGTGATAAACCACAGTCGATGAACTAAATTTATGTCAATGTTATTTTTAAAACACAAATATAATTTTTTTTTTTAAGTACCTATCTTTTTATAGTATTTTAACAATGGTTATTACTATAACAACTTCTATAAGAATTGTGTATATTTTGTAATACATTTTTCAAATTGGTTATTACTTATTATTAGATAGTATTAAATTGGCGAATGTCACCTCTTCAATTTAACTCTTAATTCTACTTGTTCAATTGATATGAACATTTTTTACAAAGCATAATATTTTAGTTTACCTGTTACATAGTACCTAAGTACCAATCTATTATATATTATATATAATAATTTTCATCATGCTTGAAGAATAATTTTCTTAAATATAGTTTGTTAACATAACAAGTAAATATTAACTTGTGTAATACAATATTATACACTATACTTTAAATTGTAATATTACCATTGGTATAATACGATTTCCAGACATATTTATTTCAATATTTTGTTTTACGCATGAGAGTATTTTTTTAAGTATTTATTAAGTGTATATTACATTTGAAAACATTATACTTAAAATAAATATAAATATTAAATAATAGGCTCACTATTAAAGATGACATACATAATACTAAAAACTATTTGTTTTTATTATACACGATCATTATTTAATTAGACGGATTTGGTCTAATAAAATAAATAAATATACAGGTTAGATATATTTATGTACTGCCTAGAGTCATGTAAATTAAACCAATTTACATTGAAAAGTCTCGTGCGGAAAAAAACATAAACATTAATATGATATACCTATGACACATGTTATGTTAATCAAGGTTATATGTATTTGATATTTACATTAAAAAACAATTTTTTGTTTAAAAATAAAATTTTGAATATTCTGTATAATCAAAAATATGATAAACTGTTGTTTACACATTTAATATTTTTTGCGTTTTATATCTTTAAACCACTTGTTGAATGTGTGTAACTTGTGGATTTGTGCAAATTACCAATGGTTTTATGGATTTACAGTGCAAATAATACTAGAATAACGCATATAAGTTATAATTATCAGAATATTAACGATAAAGAAATATTGTTATTTATTTATTTTAAATAGACAATGCAACTTGAGTATGATGAAATCAATGATATTGATTTTATTGAAAAATATGAGTTTGTTATAAAACCCATTTGTGAATAATGCAATTGTATTTAGTTTTGTACATATAATTTTCCAAAAATTAACAACTTCAGAAGAATTTATTATTATCATTTATTGCAAATATACAATGTCTGTTATAGATAGAGTACAAATTTAATGTTTAGTTATATTTTAATGCATATAGCTTAAATATTTAAATATTATGAAAGGCTATAAATATTATTGCATATTATATGTATCTACTTGAAAACTTGCATAGGTAGGTATAGTAGTAGTAATTATATACATTTTGTGGAAAGTTATGTTAAATTTTTAATTAACGACTACATGAAGTTCTAAATTATAAGGCATTTGTTATTTTAAAATAAATTAACAGAAACACAGACGAAAGTAAAAACATAGAAACTGAATGTTAAGGACTTATTTACTTCGAAGCATTTTCACAACTGAAAACTTGAAATTCGAATCAAAACTCCCAACTACAGTCACTATTGATGTAATTCGACTATCATTTATTTAGTATCCAAACAATCATTGAGACCGATTCAACATAGCAAGTAGATGCAATAAATTCCACATGCGTTTTTACTCGCACCGCAATTCACTAATTTCCAAACTTGATTTAGAAATGGAATCCTACTAAAATATCCCTACAGCTGCTGGTAAATGGTATAAACTACTTTAAAGATTAAAAATTGTAGATATCTAAATTGGTATGTACATACGAATATTATTAATTACAGATAACTATTTAAATTAAATAATTCATGTTATGTCATTAAAATTTCTTTTACAGATTTTGATATAAATTAGGTACATATTAAAAAAAACATGAAATATTTTAAGCTTTCATTTACTAATAAAGTTACATATAAGACTAAAAATTAATATTACTGTAAACCAATTTATTTTTAGTTTTTATTAGTGTCTGAATAATAGATTTGTAATTTGTTTTTAAATCTTAAGCCATTTTTATATTAAAATGATAATTAAAAGTTAATTTTGATTTATTGATACTATTTTAAAGTGTTTATAATGTGATAAAAATTATAAGTGCTAAATAGTTATATATAGAATGTAATAGAAAGATCTTACAAATAAAATAACTTTTGTTATCAATATTTAAAAATGTTTTTTTTTTATAAATATAATTAACAGATTTTGGGCTACAAGTGCAGTAAAATATTTTTCATTTTTATTTTTTAATATAGAAAATAGACAATTTTATTACATTTTTTTTTGGGAAAATTCAAAATAGCCAATTTGTAAATCTAATTTTAAGAAAAATTTTAAAGGTGAAAACGTTTATTTAAGTGAAGTAACTTATTTTTTATAACTTTTTAAAATATCAATATTTTTTTCGAGTAAATTAATTTGTAACAAAATAACTTTTTTTAAAAAAATATTTTTGAAATATTCAGATGTGAGTAAATCTTAAATAATTTATTATCCATATAATTTTCATACGTTAAACTTTTATTCATTTTTCATTTATTTTTGTCAGGTTTTTCCATTATACCCTGTATAGTTGTATTCTGTCAATGGTATATATCATTTAATTATGATGCAATTTCACAGTATAGTTTACTTGGTTAAACTTTTAATTATATCGATGAAATACTATATACTAGTTAGTAAAAGTAAATACAATATTATATAGATGAATGATAATAGTAAATGTACCTCTTATAAAGTTCAGAACTTATTAATTTAATTTTGAACAATTAACCTTAAATTATAATTAGTTAATTAAAAAAAAAATGCTATACAATTTAATAATTAATTTGTATAAAAACATAAAACTATGTTCACATTTTAAATATATAAATAATCAAGAAAGTTACTGAAATTATAGTAGATTTATTAAAATTTAATTAAATTATTTCTTTATTAATACAAAATATAACAATAATTATAATATTGGTTTGAATATTTTAGACCACAATAAAAATAATATCTTCGAATAAAATAAGTGATGACTGATGAATTATATGACCTACATTTAACACATTCATTATTAATAAACAAATAAACAAACAGATATTTTTTCGTATATAAAAAATATTTATATTTTATACATTTTTAAAAACTGCCTAAATGATTAAAATATCAATGAATATTATAACAATTGATAAATAATTTTAATAAAAATATAAGATGAGCCATAAACATGTAATTAATTGAGTACCTAATTATAGAATGTATGTATGCAATTTTGACAAGTTACAACCATAAATATAGTTTAAATTTTTATGATTTTTATGCTTGTATCTGAAAAGTATAGTTTTTTTCTTAACTATGCACATTTTTTTTTGTTAAGGAAGTTGGATTTGAAAAATATATATTATTTATGTTTGAATTTAAAAAGCGTGTAAGGTCAAATATATCCATAAAAAAAGGTTTACATGAAATACTCATTTTTGTATTTATTTTTTTTTATACAATCTTACTTTCTTACAAGGTTAAATTTTCTTTTTTTTAAATAAATACGTAGTATTGAAAGTATTTTACTACTATAATACAATATTATCAACGATGATAATATTTATTTTTACTTGGTATAATAAATAATATAATACATTACCATTTTACTTTTTTATTAATATTTAAATTTAAAATAATAGTTAAACCGTATTAGACAGGACAGTGAATACACACAATCAATTTATTATTTATCATTCATATAACGTTTATACTTGTATAAATGGTTTTTTGAATTCATCCGAATGCCATTTAAATCCTTTACAAGTTGTATTAATTAAGTGCATTATAATTTAATAAGTATATTTCTTTATAGTTCTATGTATTAGATATGAATATAAGATAAAAAAAATGAGTAAAATCTTGTGTTACAAAAACCATAACGACAAAAATGAGGCAAATAAACAACAATAAAATAATTTTATAAGTACTAAGTATTAAGTTTGTATGATTTTATTATTTTGAGATTAGTAGAAAAATATTTATATACAATTATTAGGGGCACATAAACGTTAATTTTTTCTACAGTTTTATTTAGACTTGTTATTGTTGTAGATTGTAATGTGTTATAAACTGCTTGTAAATATTTACATAGAAAAACGCATTACAAACATAAAATATACAATATATATTTGTCTCTTTTTTTAATTTTTTATATATTTAACAATATAATAGCATATTTATACCAACATTTTCTAAATTATCATTATAATTTCAATAAGTCACAACTAAACTAAATTTTAAATATATTTTTTATTTTGTAACTACTCTGTTCAATATTTTATGTATTATATACATTTTTTTTATAATTGTTACTTTAATTATATTTTGCTTCAGAATATCTAAATAAGATATTATAATTAAATATGTTGTAATTTTAAAAATAAAAGTCTTAGACATAGTATTTGAAAATGATTTAATAGAGCTTAAATGATTCCAGAATGACAAAAATATAAAATAATAACAATAATATACAGAAAGTATAAATTTATCGAGTTTTGAACACTCGTTCACCTTAGCGTGACACTAAACTGATTATTATTGTTATTACACATCTGAAAGTTATATTTTATGAAACAGTAAAAAAGTCGGCAAGTGGTTGTTTTGCTGTATAGTAGATGTTGAATGAATCACTTTCATGGATGTGTTAAATTTGAATTCAATGAAATAAATTATTGTGTATGAAAAATGATTTTAAGCGAAGACGGTCTGTTAGCTTACATAACTAAATGTATTCTATGATATTATTGTTATTACAATAATTCATTTTACTATTAATAATACAGTAGGTTGAATTAATTTTTGCAGAAAACATTGCATTTGAAAATGCCATTAAGTGTATAAAAAATCATAATATACTTTAAAAGTTTCAAGCACCCATAAAAATGTTTTTAAATTACAACGACATAACTAACATTGTTATTTTTCATTTAAATATTTAATTTTGTCCAATTTTGAATTTAAAATGTCTTTAAAAAATTATTTTTTTAATTTTTTAGTTACGCTATTAAATACTTACGAAAAACCTTGTTTTAAATTTTCAATCCTTAGCCATAAAAACTAAACATTTTATACATTTTTAATTATCAAACAATTTGCAAATGTTCCATGATGAATTTCGGTCAACATTTAAAGTTTAAATGCTTATAAAAAAAATTGTGACCATGTAATTTTTATAATTTTTGATCTGCTATTTTAACAACTTATGAAGATTCTCGTATTAAACTTTCAAGAAATTTGACCAACAAAATTTTTTTATCGATATTTAAAGAAAAAAAATTTGAAAAAGCCAAAATTTTCATAGGTCTATAATTAGTTCAAAAATTTTCAAAATAATTTTAAATTATTTTGGATTATAAAAAATGATAATTTGAACATCAACTAAACATAACCAATATATTGTTAACTTTTACTGCTAAAATGTTGTAAAAAAAATTTTTTTAATCTATAATATTTAAAAAAAATTTATATTTCGAAATTTGACATTTACCTTGAATTGTTATTTAACAACCGATGCGCAATGTCTGGAACGATTATTTGCATCGTTTCCTGAGTCTCACAAAACATGTATTATTTTATTTACCTATTATTTGTTTTTTAGCAAAAAATTGAAAAAAAAAAATAGGAAACAATGGTTTATTTGCTGGTAAAAAAGACGGCTCAAGGTTAAAAGCAGATACACGCAATGTGGACAAATTATGTTCGGACTGTTAATGATTTTAATTGTTAATTATACTGACATTTATTACTGGCTAATTGTACATGTATTTGTATGAGTATTTACACCATTTGGGCTCGAAAACTGTACCAAAGTTATCATTGTTTCAAATATCAAATGTTGTTTATTTTAAAATATTTTCTATTAATTAAATTTTTAATATTGTTTTAATTATTAATAATAACTGAACAGATATTTGAACAAGCAAAGAAAATACAGATATGTTAATTATATGTATTACAATTGTTGTATGACATTTAATTTATAAATTTAAATAATACAACAACAAATTAATTTTATAAAATATAATGGACGTGATATAAAATTTAAATTGATACTACGGTAATTGTCAAGAAAAATTACAAGTCTAGTATTGTGTTATATATGATCTTAAATTGGGAATCCAAACTAAGAAGTTATAGAGGTATACCTATAGATTTATGTTATGTTTTATTTAGAACACCTTAATTTAATAGAATAGTAAATCCACTAATTTAATAACAAAAAAAAAAATAAACGTATGAATATTAGATATTAATTTGACTTTCAGAAAACTTTTAAAAACAACAATAGATACTTCAAAAAAGTCACTTTTGCATATAAAAAAATACTGATCTCGAAGATACGCATTCAAAAGTATATAAGTACATAGTATAACAGCATCATCATCTACTTTCTATAAATTAAACTCTAAATACTCTAAATTTAAATATAATTTATTTATGCATATAATAAAATGATAAACATATAATTATAATTACATTAAAAAATGTATATTATATAAAGAAACGTAGTAGAACTGAATTAGTAATAATTGAACATTGATAAAATGCATGAATGTGTAATCCCAACATCACCAGAAATCGAAGACAGGTTTTAATTAATTGGTGAACTAGAATTGCATTTATAAGAATATTTAAATTTCTTTTCAATATTACACACCGCTTTGTAAATTCACAGAAGTTTTTAAGATAATAGTGTATAAAACCGTAAAATGTTCCGTCTTTAAATTTTAAATTTTTTGAATTTTAAAAGTATAAAAATTGATATACATTTAACTATTTAGGTGATGAAAAACTCAATTGAAAATTATTATTATAAAAAGGTAATTTATTTTCAAAAAACAACAAAATTATTTTAATTATATAAACGTTATATATTATGAATTATGATGAGTAGTAAAAGCATTGAATTATTTTTATTGAAACATATTCTATATTGTATTAAACTCTTTAAATTTGAACGGAAATATTAAACACAATACATTAAAGTATTTAAATTTGATATTTTATTAATAATAATTTTGTAATAATAAGAAATAATATTTTACGATTGACAGTAAATATTTATATCAGTTTCTTTTTTGTTATCTAGTGACTTCGATCATTCTAACAATAAATATTTTGTATTATTTTCTTGTATATTTATATATTTAACTTAGCTTATAATTACTTTATAAGCGTATACGTATATATACGTATAAGCGTTATAATTACGTTCATATTTTAGTGACTATCTAAGCACTAATTTATAAATATAAAAAAGACATTTTTTAATATAAGTAACATAATAACTAACAATTTATTAAATATTTTACGTTGTCGTTGTTGTGTAATTATATTGAACTCAGGGTCGTTACACCGGATGTTAATTCTTAACGAAAGTGTTAGTAATAATAATTAAAAAACAAATACTTTATTTTGATTTTTAAACTTAGTCTATCATACTATATTGAAATAAAACAAATCATAATGCGTCTGTATACACGTGTTTTTGACAATAACTATAAATTTCATTATTTATCTTTAATTTAATATAATAAATGGTATATTTTATTTGGTAAATTAATAAAAACAATTTATAAAAATACAAAATAAATTGATATAATTACATGTATACTTCTATATCATATAGCTATATAATTTCAAAATATATATAGTAATAGATCTCCAGTTGCATCGTTTTATTTGTGGATTGATTGGGAGGACCATTACATACCCCATTTGTGTTCAGGAATGCGTTGCTTCAGGAATCATTTGACCTATCGTTAAGTCAAACGATTTATTTTGCGAAAAATACTCTATTAATAAGAGTGATATCCAAGCAAATAACAATTCATAATTTTACGTACCTAAAGACACTTATAAGCCAAATATGATCTTTCTTGTAATAATTTAAAACGTACGTATTCATATAATAGCTGTCATAATAATTCTAACAGTAAATATTTTGTTATCAAAAATCAAATGGCAATAATTTTTATAAATAAATAAATAATAACAAAAAATGATTATAGGTTATCATTTATTAGATATTTACATTTCATTAATATTCAGCTATTAACAATTATATATGTAATGGATGATTGATATCAAATTAAGACATGCAACATTTGAAACACTAATTTTTGACTAATCTAACACTCACTATAACAGTTTCGTGCCTATGAGTAAATATAAACCCAAATGATAAAAAAAAAAATCAATGCTAAAACGACTGCAGTTTAGAACACTATATAATATCATATACTTCATATAAAACGTACTGCGTAAATTATAACCAGTAACCACCGTGCAAAAGTATATTATTAGGTACACATCTAAACAAATATTGGTCCATCGACGCATTCGAGTATATTCGACACTGAGGAAATAGGTCAAATTCTACATTTATCCATTCCAAATGACACAGACTTAATTATTCCATATACATTTTTTTTTACACTCTGGACGGGCTTTACATTTCACGACAACGAATAATAATAATAATAATAATAATAATAATAATAATAATAATTAGAAAAACGTCATTTTGTAAACAAAGGCGGTGGTTGACGGATAAAAAACGAAAAACAAATGCTGATTGCGGATGTCGCCCGTACGACAAAACTTGGCGGGGAATGATTTTTTTTTTTTCAACAGAAAAAGAGCTGGACGTCCATAGAGAACTGTATAGAGTCACTTGGGCAAACTGCGTCTTAAGAAAATTGCAATGAAGTCTGTGTACACGTACCGGCGGCGGTGGGTTGGGGACCGGGAATCTCGTGGCGAAAAAAAAAAATAGCAATATATTATACAGTTAGTCGGCGCGGGGCCCGGTCGCTTTCTGCGTACAGGCCCGGAGCGGCGCTCGCTCCGCGCCCCGGACGCCGCCGCCACGGCCACCGGTTTTATTCGCGCGCTCCGCAAGAAAGCATAAAATGCATTTCGCACGCGCGCGTCGTGCGTTCCATCGGCGGCGGCCGATTTCCATTCTCCGGCATAGGTCCGACCGCCGCCGCGGCCAACCCCGCTCGCCGTGCGCGGCCGGTCAGACGCTGGCATGTCGGGGCGGAGGGAAGGAGGTTTTGACGTCACAACGAGTCATGCGGGCACGCGGCCCGCGGGGCGTTACGTTCGCCACGCAATTTATATCGCGTGACGACGACCGGCGGTGATGATGTGCGACGGGCACGTTGATATTGTTGTTAAACAATAATATTATTATGGAGTATCATAACAATATTATATAGAGGCACGACGATGACTCCGTGATATTCGCAGAACCGTCGGTGGCGCGGCAACGGAGACGGTGTCGGTGCAGGTGGGTGCTCCGGCATCACCGGCAGTGTCCGTGCGCGCGAGGGGCTCGCCATTATTATACGCCGCGCGCCGCCGTCACCTCCGTTCGAAAATCGTTCGTCGGCTGCGAACGCAAACAATGTCTCTGGGTGTGTATGTGTGTGTGTGTGTGTGTGTGTGTGTGTGTGTGTGTGTGTGTGTGTGTGCGCGTGTGTGTGTGTGTGTGTGTGCGCGTGTGTGTGCGCGCGCGCGCCCTTGAACTCTTGGACGCGACGGGTACGCCGCGAATCGCAATATCGTGCGTACAACGCATCATCGTCCCATATAGGTGTAAAAAAACAAACATACCTACCTATCATTACTCCGAGACCGTATGAGATGATAATATTATATTATGATTTTTATTAAACGCATATTTAATTTAATACTTTGTTGTACCTACCTATTAGACGCATGCCTACATATTATAAAGCATACTATTTTAAAACATACTTTTGTGTAATATTATTTCGTCAATTAATCGATATGGAAAATGTCATAATACTATGTATCGATGGCGCGTGAACGACGGCGTCTTACATTCAATAAAGTTCGACGGTGAAAAGGGTATGTTAAAGTATTATTATGATTTGTCCGTCCGCGTGGAATCCGTAGTGGCGTCCCCGGCGAGAGGTCAACGATTATTATTAAATCTGACTTGAAAATATTTAGACGAAAATCCCGTAATAGTTCTCATCTCGATGTTATTACAGTTATAATAATTTAAATCGATAAAGTTAATAAACATTGATATCGAACAACTTAATGCAGGTTTAAAAACAAATAAAACAAAATAATTATAATAAATTTCGTTTTCTGTAATACGATAAATGACCTATGCCGTTAAAAAAACGCTTCTGTTGTTTTCTTGTTCTTATATCAATTTTTGAACACAATTTGTTTTTAATTGCGGTACATAATTCAACTTGAACCTACCACTAGAAGTTAGTCATGATTCGCGTCACGAAAATTTCCGTCGAATATAGGTAGGCACTTAAATCGCGTTAGGCAGGTTTTGTCCGGGATTCTGCGTACTGAGACCGATTTCTAGGCGACGGCGAATCAAATAAAATATACGGAAGTGCGCATAGGTATTATGATATTTATAATATTGATGTTACCTGAAAACAACGTCGTTGGGAAACATGACGTGATAGATATACTGTCTAGACGACCATGATTGACGTATAATAAGTGGTGCAGCGCGGTGCGACTACATTCCGGCAGGGAATCTCAAACTCTAACTTGCAGCAGTAACCATTATCAACCGCGTTTTCCCGTACCTATCCGTCTGCGACATACCCATAAATAATAATAGGCATGGTCTTTTTCCGCCAAAAACGAAAAAGATTCGATTCCCGTTTCCGTCGAAACGTATTTTTGTGAAAAGATGTTTCCGACAAATATTATTTTGGAACCATGTACAAATCACGTGTGTATAGGCACAATGAACACTAAAATAAGAAAATATTCTAATATAATCGCATACCACATATTATCCGTTGTATTTGAATACTACAAAATTTCGATTATCGCTGTATATACGTACTGCGTATGGTCTTCACGTCACATGGCAGCTTGAAGCGATTTTTGCGGTCAAAAGAGATCGCGCAGCGATAATTATAGGTAGTCAGGTGACACGGAGTGCTACATATTATGCACGTACGGCATTCGCGAGCATGTAGAACCGGCATCGCCCATTTGCGCCAAAATAAAAAAGGTATGTTTTTTCCGATCGTCTATTTACGCCAAATTTTTTTGGTATAATTATAATAAAGTAATATATATCTTTTTTAAATAATATTAATAATAATCAATACAATTTTATTTAAATCATAGTCAATTGTACACATTTTTTAAAAATAACTATCAATAATATACATTTTTTGGAAACAATCAGAATTGGTATAAATTGTTTATAAAAACTATAGGCTATAGGTAATAATAGTTAAATTATTATATTATATTGTTGTTAAATTTTTTATAAATTATAATAAAATATAAATTAAGATTTTTCTAACACATCATCCTAATCTTTATTGTAATTATAAATAATAAAATGCAACTGTTTATACATATTCATAACGTGTTAATTTTTCATTTTTATAATTCTCAATTGATTTTAAAGTTTTTTTTAATTTTGTTTTAACTTGTGCATTTTTCCGAGGGTTAGGTATATTTTTAACACTACTATTGATTTTAAGATAAATATCCGTTTGAATGTTTTAATTAAAATTTCTAAAAATGTAAAAATATTAGGATGTGAATTATAAAATTGTGAGATAATTAAAGTGTTTATAAAGTGAGAATGGAAAGATTCACAAATTTTATTGGTTCTAGTTAAATCTGCTGCAAATGCCGTCCAAATCTTTGGAGAGAAATTGGCATTTTCTCCAATGTAGTTATCTAATAAATAATGAAATATATATCGTTTAATACTTTATGAACATCAGACATAGATTTAGGATTTGAAGGAAGAGATTTTTTACGAGCATAGTAAATACTTTTTCGTGCAGCGGATACATCAGATACAATAAAATCTATGTGGTTATTCATTTCAGTCAAAATAATTTTCCTAGAACGAATACTTATGTCTTCGACAGCTACACGTTTGCATACTACAGTTACATTTTGTCTTGCAATAGTTGTAAATAGTTCGTAATTATATGTATCTATACAATTAAAATTAAAATCATTGATGATTTGATAACGGATAATGTATAATTTAAGTGAATTTTGTTATAATTATCTGAGTAATAGGAAATAAAAATAAAATAAAAATTTAATATTGTAAAAACAGTTAAATATAGGTAATTTTATAATTACATTTTACACATTTTATTAAAATAAAAATAAATATGTGCAACATGCTATGCTTTTAATAATGTTTCAATCTTGTATGAATATTTTTGCTGGGCATATTTTATTTAAACAACGCCATCGTTCAACATTTTTAGAAGATATATACTCCAAAATATACTTATGGCCATTTTTTACAACCATTTGTTCCCCTCTTGAGCTTATTGTGAACTCTATTCTTATAATTTATAATTCAAATAATAAAAATTACAAATTAAGAAATGTTATTTAGTATACGTAATTATTTATCCAGACAACGAGAGTATTATGTAATGTAGTGAAACGACTGTAATAAAATCACACTACGATCGTTCTTTTTACGAATAACGATACCTATATCAGATAAAGGAGTACCTACATCGTACAACATAATACAGCTGATATAAATTGTTTTCAGTCTTTTTCAATAATAACATACAAAGCTTTAAAATTTAAAGACTTATAAAAATAACTTTATTATACGTTACAGACACGTCGTCTTTAAAATATATAAATTAACCAAGTCATAATTAATGTTAATTAATGTAAAATGTTTACGCAGATAAATTTGGCGCAAATTGGCAATCGGAAAAACATACCTTTTTTTTATTTTGGCGCAAAGGGGCTATACCCAAAACGACTAATTTTTTTTTGACGCAAATGGGTAACGCCTGATATAACAGCGATATTTTCGGTAGGTTTCGAGAAAATAGTCGTGATCGTGGCTGATCGGTACCTTCGTGTCCGTCGTGTTGTCCGATTCTCAATTAAACCGTTTTTTCATCGCCGGCACGAATTATTAATATCATAGACTCTCATTACGGTGTGATAATCGTATCGACTGCGCTCGCTCGAAAAGTTTAAAATCGAATACATCCCTCGATTTGTTATATATATGAAATCACCATCGTGGCTTGGTCCGGGGTAAAAATAAAATTCTGCGAAATTCTGAAAAAATAGTCATCCGGTTAAAGTAATTTTTATAGCTAAAGTTCTCGTTAAAATATCGCGGTAAAACAATCGCGTTATGCGTCGTTTAGTATAATAAGTATTATGACACTATGACGTAGGTATTTAAATATTGCGCGTTTCATCACTTCCGTATTATTCGCACATAAAACATTAATATACCACCGTGTATAAGTGTATTATATCTGAAGTGGTCATTATATTGTAGGTACCCAACAACCGCAATGTTTATGGTAAAACGACCGAATTTTAGGGTGGGGGAAACATAAAACGAAGCGTTTATGCGCGCTAGACGCCAAAATGTCATCTTTTTATAAGCGAAGCCTTACTATCCACGCAGTCTCTGGGTAGAGGGTATATAAATAACTATATAATAAACTATTTGTAAAAATCCGATAATGAATGTATTGAATTAATTCGTGTGATGCTTCGGTAGCATTTTATATTGAAAAACTAGATAAACAATTAATACCTATATTATATTTATATATTATACATAACGCGAAATAATAATATAATCATTTGTGTTTGAAAATAAATCTAATATGATAGCAGGTGGTCTCGTTTTGTTTAATGATAGTTTAAACTTTAATAAAGTCTTACAAGTCGTTATAAAATATGTATTTAAATAGTTTAATAATATCCATCATTCAAACTTTAAAGAATGCCTTTTTGTCCCCCGCCTGTCTGTGAGTTTGTCGGTCGTTAATCTATATAGTAGTTTACCGCGGTCCGTGAATATACATATATACCAGCCGCTGCCACTACCTGCGTATATCGTATAAATTGCTCCTGCAGTCACCGCAGCCGTCGGGAAAAACTTTTGTCCGTATCATGATATATTATAATGTATAGCCGTACGCACATTATACGGTAGGTAAAGACGTGCGGCCAAAGATTGTTTGTCACCGCGTCCGATTTATAATAATATATTATATAGGTACCAGACGTAATGAGGACACTATACTGGAGACTTTGGCATGTGAATTATAATACACATATTATATAGCTTTTGGGAATTGGAGCGGTGTCGTGGGGGGTCGTTTCTCCGTTTTAAAGCCTTTAACCTTTTAGTTTTTGACAGGTGTGTAGATATATAATATACAATATTATACATATAATAAATACGTCTGTATACTTATATATAAATGTTGTGTGTGTATTGTGTGCGCGCGCGTTTATACAATGTACGCTTTTTACTCTTTTTACTTTTTTTTAATATATATATACATTAGACGCTTATCGACCGTGCGGTTTGTAAAAGGCTAACGACGGGCGTCATTGTGGGCGTATCGTAAAAGCACTTTTACCCGATAATACACGGTAACCCACTTTGCGAAAAATGTTTACCTTTATACATTACATCCGCCAAATTATTTTCGCGCGCGCGGGTGGCGTCGATAGCGAAAAGAATTTTCGAATCGAACGTCGTGCGATGTTATCGCGCGGAGGTTACCAAACATTGTGCAGACTTTCGGCCGGCACCGTTGCGTACTTAACTCGATAATTAATGCGAGATGATTTAATATTATTACATAGGTATACGATTATCGCGGTGTTGCAGCAGCTGACAATGATATTATTATCGTAACGCCGATGCGCTGCCACCGTTTTAAAATATTATCATTGTACTTGTATATTTTGTATATTATAATATATGCGTGCTGTACATATACAAACATAATGCACGACAAGCGTTGATTTTACGCGCCGCCGTTCGCACTTTTTGTCAGAAAACAAAAAGGTTCGTATACCAGCTATATGACCTCATGTCGTAAACCTTAAGTTGTTTGTGTATCAAATCGTACTTTACTCATTTTTACATATTTGTTATCTGCAAAAACTTATATCGCACTAAAAATCTTTCCGTAACTTTTATGCGTAACAAATTATTAGTAACAATACGTTTTCGATAAAATCCTATAAAAATCAATCAGTGTATATTAATATTATATTGAATTCCTACTGTATTAAAATAAAACTTTTTTTGTGGTTGTATGAATGTATAGTTGTTATATTAATAGTTTACACGATGGTTAGGTAATTTTAAATAAGGATAGATGTCAACGAATTACAATGATTATATTTCGACCTCATTTTAATTTCAACATAGTTTACTCTTCTGAATTTGATAACTATATTAAAATAATTTAGAAAATACTTTAACATAGGTGTCAAAAAAATATTCTATAACTGTATATTGCGTCATTATATATACATAACCATAGATAGGTGCCTCTAAGTCTTCATAGTTGTTAATCTTATTTAACTATAATTATAATAATTATTTTCTTAATTAATTCATTTAATTATACCGTATTTAGTTAGACATGAATAATATAACATATAAAAATATAATAATAATATATCATATGATATATGTCATTCCTCATTATATTTATAATTTAATGAAAAGAAAATTATCACAGGAAAACGTAAGTACCTATTAATAATTTAATCGAAAGGAAAAATATTAATTTTCTGACGTCATCTCATCGTTACGAAACAATATGAACACAGCATAATTTAAAATTTTACAACAGTTCATGAATAAATCGTAAGTATACTTCCAATTTAAAAAAAAAATTTTTATTCAAATAAGTATTTAAATTAATCATTTTTTTTTCATCAATCTTTTATTTTTTTGTCAATAATCTATAATATGTTAAGTAATATTGGATTATGGCATTTTGTGGTCTGAGGTAGGTAATAATTACTATAATAATTAATAATGTAACATATTATTGCAAGTGTTCTTTAACCGTTTTTGTATAGTAGATACTTATATGGTTATATGAATTTGAAGGCATGAACATTTTTGGTCACAATACCTATGTACAACTGCAGTCATGTTTATGTAATAGTGTTTGGTAACTCACCGGATAAGAACCGCGGTTACCTGCCACTACTATAATATATTAACAATAAATGATTACAATTTCTATTATTATTATTTGTTATAATTTGCTTATCGTTTGAATAGTTCGTAAATTTAAATTTAAAAAACATCCTGTCTGGATAATGATGCTTAGATCGGTCATTGTTAGTCTGCATGCTGCACACTCATCTCCACAATGCAACATAACAGTGCATAAGTTTATTTAATTATTTTTGATTTGAACGTGACGATTATATAGCCGATTAAACGATTTTGTGTGGAAAGCTGAAGGCTAATTTTAGAAATATACCTAGATATATCAAAGATTTAACTGTTATGTATTTAAAAAAAAATTGAAAATTTTAACACACCCACTAATAGGTAATATGTACTATAACATCCATAACATAATATGTTATTATATAATTTATATTTTATTATATTATTATATTTATTATTTATATTTTATTATATTATATTATATTAATTTAAATTATATTATATAATTTTATATTATTAAATTTATATATTATATATGTTAAATATTTAATTCACGGTTCATAGTATCCTATAAAAACACAAAACTTTAATAGTTTTTTATCAACCCTGCAAAAGTGTTTGGCGAAAAATATTAATAATGATTTGTTATTGTAAACCCAATAGTTCCCTTGTTCCTCTTTGAATCTAAAACAATACATTTACCTCACATTTCGAAAGTTATCTCTCCATTATACAGTGTACATATTTCAACAACAAAATTACATGTAAATACCTAATGGGTCTTTTGGGGATATGTATATTATACATTTATACATATTACCTACATATGTATGGATACATGATTATAAATGTAATGCATTTTTTCAATCATAATAATATGAGGGTTATATTTTGTGGTTCAGAATTTTGTTACAATAATACCATAATTAAGAATAAACTATGAATGCTTTAAAATGTATATTATTTATTGTAATAATATCGAACAATAATTTATGAACTTGAATAATAATTGTAATTTTAATATGATTTCCACGAAATTGTTTCTATATGACCTACGATAAACTATTATTTTAAAATCTCTAGAGTCTTACTAAAATAATAAAATGGTGTGCGCAATACAATGAACTTTTTTTACATTTAAAGTTGTTTGAATATTAAATTATACCGAACTTTGTAAATATTTAATTCCAATTATTCCATTTTAAGTAGATATCAAGTACCTGTAAAGAGTTATTAATTAAAACGTAATTGAATAGTTTATATTATTGTAAACATATTATGCTATATATTCTTATGAATAATAAACATCAATTAAAAAATACCATATTTTATATATATTACGGAACTATGAATACACGCTACACATAATATTATATTATATATTATATCGTTTACAATTTATACAAGGAAAAACAAATAAATATTATTTAATGCACGTGGATAAATCTTGTTTATAACCTTGTTGACTATTTAAATAGTAAGTGTAAATTTGGGGTTTGCAGCTTGATAAAACTGTTGGATTGTTTTAAAAGTAAATTACTCGAAAATGTTATGTACAAGTATATGTGCTGATTAAATGATTAACATACAACATACGTTAGCTATAATAAATGAGACAAAACAACAACATTATAGAAAAAAACCGTTCCGGGGTTAATTTACCGTACAAAATGTGGCCGTTTGAAGAACTAAAAAAGTATTAAAAGCTTACTCAAATAAATTATAAAAGTTTTACATATATAAGTATACTTTTTTGTTCGATTTGCCTATCAAATATATCGTAGTGCGTTAATTTCATTGCACGCATTTAACTCTTGAGAGTTTGAATTTGAAATCACATTTCGTCTGATTTATTGCTCATTGGTTCAATTGTTCTAGGTCCCATATTATTTTATTTATTTATTTGAAATAACATATTCATATAAATCAACTGAGAAAAAATGTATTTTACGTGTTTGATAAGAAACCATTCAAAAAATATAGACTTTTTCATGTATAATCGATATAAATTTGTATTTTAATCATAATTATTTACCATACATTTCATTCAGACTTAAAAAATAACCAACTGTACTTTATAAATATAACAATTTTATCATTATTAAAAATGTTACGCAAGTGCGATATTTTACTATCTTGGAATTTATAAAAATAAACAACCTTAACAATTCACTATGAAAATATTAAGTTTGATTATGTGCTGAGTTATAACTACATCACTCGCTTTTCAGTTATAATCTATAGACATAATTTTAAGTCCATACCAAGATTTACAAACGATATAAACGTATGTAATTATTATTTATTTGATTTAAATATTTTAAATGGATAATCGGGTGGGAGGATAAAAATAATTTAAAATTATTAATTTGTATTAAAAATATTATTCTCTAAGGCGTAATAAATTCTTGATGTTTAAACAGTGTAGGTTTTATAATATAGATTCTGAACAGATAACTGATGAAAACACATAGGAACTATAAATATGATTTTTTCAAATATTAAACGTGTCCGACATCATATTATGTACAAAATCAATAAATTTTAATAAATCAATAATTTTTTGCTATTTTTTTTATGGAAGGTTGTAGGGACCTATCTACACTATACGTACGGCTGCAGCTATTTTTATGAGTCACCGTGTTTACAAAATACAAAAATAATTTTTTATATTTCTAGTGAAATTAAGTACGTGTTCTCTCTTTCTCTGAGATTAATGCAAAATCTGATACTACCTACCTGCAATGTAAACAATCTTGATACAATAATTGCCTGAATTGTTTAAGAGTTACCTATACCTATATATGGTAGATATACAAAGACATTCGGAGAAGTTATAATTCAAATAATATTATTATCACTGTACCTATTGAAAACAATTTTTATACGATTATACTATGTGTATATGTATATATTTTTAATCGGTAGGTGCGGTTAATAATATAAATGCAACAATTGTGCAGGCAACGGTTTAATAACAACATTGTATCATACACTATAACACAAAACAAATAGTTTTTTGTTTGACGAATCTCTTATCTATCCAGAGACCATTTTTTAAATTCGTTTAGTTATATTATTCTTTTATTTTTGTTTAAGCACGGAATAATCTGGATTTTTATAAATAAAAATATAATACTATAGGTGTACATATGCTGAGTAATTTCGACGTACCTAAACCGCGAGTTTTGTGTATCTATATAGGTACGCTTATATGTATATGACATATACCGAATGCAGAACAAAAGGCAACATGCGGAAACACGGTTTATAGGTACAATGTATTTAAAATGTATATATATATATATATATATATATATACGTCTACAAATTACATTATAATTTAGAATAGTAGATATAAATTTACCATACTGATTTTCTATATAATGCGATGCGAATGATCCACGCGCACTAACGTCACACAGCTCGGGCACTTGTTGGTTGCCTGCTTTATGGTACATTTGGTCGGCTCAATCGTATATAATATGTATAATATATAGGTGTAGATTTGCGACTTCCATTACACTATACGCGACGTCGGCAGAAATAAAATGCACGGATATGACGTGTCGGTAAAGTTACTTTTTAAAAGGTATCTAGGTTAAGTGACTCTTAAAGTCGTAGTACCGAGAAGAGAAAAGTAGTGTGACGTTACTTTTTCGTCATTCATTTTACACACAATTAGTTGTTTATTATACAAAAAAAATAGTAACACGTTACGTCAAATTGAATTATGATATTATTATAGTGTTATTTAAAGCGTCTGCGTACGTTTATATTATTATGACGCGGCTTTATCGAGGCGGCTGGAAAGTTGAAACATCGTGAATTTAACAACCCAAATTTTATTTGGAATACTGCTGCTAAAACAAGCGTATCCATCGAAATTACAATTTTTTTTTATTTTCAAGGACTGTTTAACGAATGAATTTAAAATCAAAACAAAATGAGATATCACAAGCATATTTCATTCTGTTGGTCGTACAAATCGTATACAACGAGCTAATATTAAAATATAACACAAATATTGCACTCAGAGTTACCAATACTGCGTCGTTTAATAATATATTGTAATATTCCAGCACACGATGGAACCGTTCGTTACAAATAATAATGGTCATTTAGTCACTGTAGTTACTCGGAACGTAACGGATAAAACGGGCCGCGCGTTACCGACGTTTCAGTAGTTACCACCCAACGTACAGCCCGTGGTTCTACGGCGGGTACGAACCTACATTACAATACAGCAGCCGTGTACCGATATAGGTGTATGGCACGATATGCTATGTGATATTACAATAATATGTGTGCTGCGCCTGGTATGGTGGACTGCAGACTAGAACGGAATACGCGCGCCGTGCAAAAAAAAAAAAAATTGAATAAAAATACGCGGAAGAGGGAAAATCGCAATCGCGTGCAAAACTTTCGGGTGGGGAATGGCAGATCGCGATCGTCGGAGGGGATCGCAGTGCGTGCGCCGTTCCGTCCTACGCGAGCGGACGCGATTATATCGTTTATCCGTCCGCCGGCGGGGTTCAGACAGTCCGGTATCACGTGCGCGTATTACGTAACACGTCGTATATCGCGCACGCCGCCGCAGCGTAGGACTGGCGTTGAGATATTGTTACAATATTATTGGAATATTGTCATAACGCGTCGTACAGGGATTGCGCCGCGCGATATATGCGGTTGCGCGACTCGCCCGGTGGCGTATAATTATTTTAATACAGCCAAACCTTCTGCGTTATTACGGACACTTCTGAACAACGCTCCTAAGCGTCGGGTCCGCTTTGTGACGGACGCCTTTGGATGACGACCGCGCTTAAATTTCCCACGCGGTGTCCGCTGTTTCTCCGAACGCGCTGCGATATTGGCTGTTGGTTGGGCTGTGTATTGTATGCGCTCCGGTTGCGTCGGTGGTGGACCACGTGCTGTCGTCTATGAGATACGTCGGTTTACTTTAATACCGTAGTCGTTTTTTTTTTTTTTTTTGCATGATAGTTTAAGGTGGAGGCGTTGTAGAGGGGCGGAGGAGGAGGAGGCGTTTGTGAGCTTTAAGGCTAATCGCCGTCGCCGTCGCCGTAACCGTCACTCGAGTGCCGCCGCCAGGTGTCGCGCTCGATAAACCCGAAGCCGGCAATATTGGTATAGATACCGTCGCGCCGCGACCACGATAACCGAACGGCTAAGAGAAAAGAAATTACAAGAACTGCAGGACAAGCAGAAGAAACCAAAAATCGTCAACACGCCGCGCAAAATAATATATAATTTACACCGAATACATAATATTATAATATATTGTTATTATGTGTGCGTACACGCCGCCGCCGCCGCCGCCGCCGCCGCCACCGCCCGCTAATAATATAACAACATTATCGTCGGCCGCCTCCGCCGCCGCCGACGCCGTCGTCGTCGCTACCGCGCCGCGAAGAAGAGCACACGCGTTACCGCCGCGGTTGTGGAGTGTTGTCTGTGGCCTCGCACGCATAACAATATTACGATATCATTGTTGTACACACGATACGTCGTCGTACACAACAATCACAACAACTACACAACACACGTCCCGCCAACACGCGCGCGTTATCATCGCGATACGCAATATTATATATTATACTAGCCAATGCCTACCGTGTGCGCGGCGACAATAACAACAACAACGAAAATTTTTTTTTGTTTTTCCGTTACGATATTTTGAGCAGGAGTCGCGTGGTACCGAACATTCGAACTCGTTTTTTAATATATCTTAGTATATTATTATTCGGCGGTTATACGGTTTTACTCCTGGCTCGGCTTTTCGTTTTTCGTTTATGTCAACTCCGTTTCCGAATATCTGCGCGTTTCTCTCTATTCGCCGTGCGTGTGTGAATGCGCGTGTTCTCCAACGGTCATAAGCCAAACGATGCTGATTAGATATCAACGATCGTTCCATTCGCACGTCAAAAATCGATCTCATTTCAAACGGTAAGGATATATGACAAATACCGTTTACGTCTTGTGTACATGCGGCGTTTTGATGAATTGCAGATTTTGGTTTGTGAGTTTAGGCCTTTATATAGCCTTTAGGGACGTCCCTAAAAAATGCACAATACTGTATAACGCACACACACACACACGATCAATCATGTACGTCCACTATAACCTATGGCGGGGATGACAAATCCGTTGCACGTCAAAAATATTTTAGGGCGCGTGATAAATTAAAATATTTATGTTTTATTTTATTTTTAATAATAAACATCGACAAAATAATATATATAATATTTTTTATAAATTAAAGGCACGCTCAAAAAAAAAAAAAAATGTTAATTTTTGGCAAGTAGCGTCGGAACAATTTGCCACCCCTGGCCTATACATTATAATTTAAAGTTGCACAATTTATATATATATTATAAAATATTATGATAATATTATTAAAATAATAAATTTATAAAATACTTTAAAGTATATTATATAAACAACGTCGATATTGACAATCGATATCATATGCCTTTGCCATTTTTACGGAATCGTGTGCACGTAATTTCGTTACGTCGAATCGTATAACAACTTCGCCGTATTATCAGAGTTCAACCAGTTTTATTATTTATATTATGGACACGGTTGACTTTTATGCTTTTTTTTTATTAGTTGGGAAGGATTATCGACGTATATACCTAAACTAGCACGTGCTCGGAAAAGATTATATCACAGACACCCCTTTTTTACCCTGCACAGTTATTCTTATATCAATATTGACATTTACTGGCAAGCTTATTATTATTTTATATTATCTATTATGGCAGATTTGTATTTCATGTGTTGAATACGATTTATTTTCATTATTGTAAAAATAATAGATATTAAATAAGATTAAGTAAGATATTTAAGTTTTGATAAGAAATAAATTCTCCCGGACAACAATTTGATATATAATACGTATATGCGTCAGCAATAAATAAAACAAACATTGTTACTAATTTATTACGCGCCAAATAAAGTTTTTTAATTATAAAATGTGTGCTATGACTTAGAAACTTATTTTCAAATTAATTTATCAACAACGTACAAATATGAAATATTAACTCCATAAATATTTTATCTCAAGGGTTAAACTGCTCAAGACTAATGTTTTAACCTTCGGATAATTTTTAAAACCACTAAGTGACTAATAGCAATTAAAAAAATAACACACAAAAAAAAGATTAAAAGTAGCTTGTTAGAATTTTCTCTTATTAAAAATATGTTAGAAGTATAAAATATAATTGAAATACATTGCCTCGCTATAGATAGGCTTCTCTAGATAAATGAGTCAGTTTTTTTGAGACGCACTATATACATGTATGAGAAATATTTTTCTTAAAAAAATTATTATGATAATGATAACGTATTTGTATATACAAATTTCATTTTTGAACCATATCGAAAGTATTGATATAATGTATGTTTATATATGTGTATAGCAGTCATATTAACAGTGTATTTTCAAATAAAAAAAATTTTAATCTGCGGATATTGTGTTTCATTAAGCATATCAGTCATTTTAGTATAACTTTTTAAAATTATTTTTTCCACTACCTATTTGTATTTCAAAAATACAACAATGTACTTTTCAATGTCTTTATCCAAATAAAAAAATCTTGAATTATTATTTTATCGATGGTTTACAAAAAACAATTAATTGAAATGTAATACTTAAAAATGTGTTTAAGTTAAAATGTTAGGTACCGATACTTTATTATAGGGTACTAAAAAACTATCAATAATTTTTCTAATGTTATATTATCATGAGACGCCCATTATCGAAATTGAATATAGGTATACGTGGTTCAGATAATAATTATGGGTAATCTCTTAATCAGTATTATGTGCAATAATTAAATGTTTAAAATAATTTTAAAAAATCATAGAAAGTGGACTATTAAATAGTAAATTTGACGACAACAAATCCTATTTCAATATTCCAAAGTTATAAATCTTCGAGTGTATTACCTTCTCCCGAAGTTATATAATATACATATCAATAATTGTTCGAATATGTACATATTATTGTTTGTGGCACGGTCAAGGCCAAGTGGGGCGGTCTTTCGTCGGTACTTTGAAGAAAATGTGCACACGTCGAAGCCATTGCAAACCTTATTCTAATTGGGTCACAGGTAATCGACTTTTTTTATAATTTATATCCGGTTCATTCTCAAAAATTTCGATAAGTAGCTTAACGAGAATACCATTTATCCATTAAAAATCATTCATAAATTCATTAACGTATATATAATGATTTATTATTTATCGTTTTCATACCATATCTTCATAACTTAATCAAATCATATTATTATGCTTTTAAATAATTTTATGACGAATATTGAAATATGATAATCTATTTTATGTAAATATTACGTAGGTATTCGACATTCGTTATAATACCTAGCTGTAATGTGTATGGACATGAGAATTTCCCCATGAACATAAAAAAACACAGATCTTAAAAATTCGTTAGGTTTTAAATCTTTCTTCTGTATTCAATCTTTATTTAATCTACTACTGATTTTTATTTTTAATTCGATTAAAAAAAAATATTTTTCTATAAAAACCAATGTTCTGAATGCTCATTAAATGAAACAAACATAGGTAATGCGCGTATGCCTATATATTTTCATTAAAGCTGATACTTATATTTTCATAAAACAAATTGTTCTAATGCAACGACCTTGGTGAAGCTTGCTAATATTTTGTACTAATGCATTTATGTATGTAGTAACTCGAAACTAAATTAGTATAAACACACTTTTTTGATATATTTACACGAATTAATCACACAAAGTAAAAACTTACCAAACAAAAAGAATAGTTTATTTATATTTTAATTGGTATGTGAATTTCTGTTAAATCTTTTTCTCGCTATTATACGTTACACACAACATTTTGGTGAAGGAAAAACACAATTATTTCATGCTTATAGTTATCGAAATACATAAAGGCGGTGAACATAACGCGTGTATACATATGCCATGTATGCAGCATAACGAAAATTTAAATAGTTTTTTTTCCGCATATTTTAATTTCACTACAAAATTATTGATATATGACCATCCATGTACCAAGGTCTGTGATAGGTACTTAAAGTATTTTATGGATTTTCGGTTTCTATTAAGTAAGTATTGATGTAACGGGCCGTTACTTAATATAACGATAACTAATCATTATCGAAGATCGTGGCACGTAACGCCTACAACATCTCAGTTATCAATTACAAAACATAAATTCTTGCTATCATCGGAAACGCTAGAATCTAATTCATATTCAATTCTCTGGGCGATCTAAGGGAGCTCGTCACGCACGATTTGCACCTCGTCCAATGGTATATTAGTGCTGTCCGATGAGAAGTATAATTATGTATACAGGTACGTCATCAACGTCCGATGATGGGAATGATAAAGAAAAAAAGTGAACTTGGACAAAGAGTGATAGACCGGAACTACAACCTTGAACTTGGCATTTATGTGGCGTATTATTATAAGCGTTGTTAATTTTTATGAAGATATTTCTCGCACATGCTCAAATTCTATTGTTACTATTTTTACTCGTAAAAATTTAATGCGGGTAGATTTTTGGCGACTAATTACCATAAGGAAATAACAAATAAGATACTGACAACTGACTGCCGCGCAAGGTCAATAAGTGGTGGCAACGAAGACGGAGACAGCTAAGAATTTTTTATACGAAAACTCTCCACTACGCGGTTCCTTTCTAGAGTTGTGACAATGGTAATAAATACCAATTTGTTATAGTCGGCAGTCGCATACTTATATCGACCTCGTCGATATGATAAAATGAACCGCAGAGGACATTCGCGTTCCGTTTCCTGAGAAAGATGTATTAGTGTCAATTCGGTATGTGTGAGCCTAACAATATATTTTATTCTACGTCGTATAGAACAATTTTAAATCAAAATAATAGGTTATCGTTTGTTTTCAATGCAATCAGCTGAACTGCACGTGGTTATAAACGTACCAATAAATATTATAATAAGACGAATGACTGTCTAGAATTGCATAATAATAAATCACTTGTGTGGACTACATTTCGCTGAGAAAAAAAACTTGACCCTGAACACCTGTAATAAATTTTTATGAAAATGTATCTTAATATACATTTTGATTCAAAATCGTGTGAATTTTATAATTACCTAAAGAGGCTTGGCGATTATGAATAATGACATTGCATATGTTTTCTTATTTTCATAGTTTCGTAGTGACTTCTTAGAACAATATTAGTTTTTTATTTTTCCGCGTTTTAGAGAAAACGTGTTTTTTTAAGGTTTATTAACTTTTGATTTTAATGATGTGTTATAAAATGTTTAAGAAAATAACTTTAACTATAGAATTAAATAATGACGCATATCATGTACAAAGTTACATGTATAGTTTTCATGTATGTTTCGTAATACATAATATTATAGATTTATTGTAATATGCATTAACCTACTTATTGCGGTTATAATTGAACAAAACTAAGATATAGCCATCACTTATCATTAATGATAATTAAAACTGTTATACTTTTAGAATATTTTAAAATACATTTTATGCCAATTATTTACTTCTGTTAAAAATTATTTTTCCAAATGATTGATTATAGTTATTGTTGCAGTTAAGTATAATTAAAATACAAACAATATTTATTCACACGAACAGAATAATTAATAAGATTCGAGAGTACAATACACGCGCGCAGAAACCCGCAGCATTGGGATTGAAAAACGTGCCTATACCGTAGCTGTAAATAAATTCAACTCAAATAAATATATAACGAGTCAGTATACTTATGTAATATATAAACCTGTATGTTATTTGATTATTTACTCGTACAGTATACCTGAAGTCGTAGGTTCCTATAGGCAATATCGCAGTGACCGTATAATGGCCGCTTCATTGCCACAATTGACGTACGAGGTACGAAAAACGATTTCGCCAAATATTCAACAAGCGTACGCACGAGCCAGTGTAACAAGTATTATTTAGTATTCACATATATATATATATATATATTATTTTTAATGTTCGTCACGAATCACAATGGAATTGCAGCGAACAAAAATAATAGTATTTAGTACGTTTCCATTCGCACTTCTCGTCGCAGCGAAACCGTACCTACCTGTGTGTATTATTTTGTCTTCTATCTGATTTTCGATGGCGTGTAAATCAAATAACATAATATTATCGACATAATAATATTATTATTAGCTACGTTTTATTCCGAAGTGTTATTGTAATACCTATATAGGTACCTACAACTGTAACATACGCGTACGTACGTATAGGTGCAAGAAGCATATAATAATATATGCGTGTAGGTATATTATACATACGCGATTATAATGTATTTACCTATGCAGTTATATGTATAGTGCCTATAATATTCCAAATAACGAAATGGAAAACGTTTACATATCATATAATATCGGTGTGATAATATTGTGTTCTGAAACGGTTATTATCGGCCACCCGCGGGCGGCCGCGATATGTGCGAACGAATTGAGAAACTGTAATACAACCAAAATCTAAGAACCATTCAGCCGATAATTAAATAACTCGGTGGAGTAATATGTTCAATATAATATGCCTATGCAGTATACGTATACACCTATATGAATAAACTATGTATATTATAAATATGTGTCCAACTCGGAGTACCAAGCCCAGTGTTTTTAAGCCCAAGGACGTCCGATTTTGTCATACTCAAAAATTATAGACCGTTTGTTGAAAATTAAAAATAACTACATTATACTACATACAGAGTGCTATTTATACAAAATAAAAAAATGGTGTCAAGTCCAGTAATCCGTAAAAGTGTTTAGTTAATGTCCCGGTTAATTTATACCTTACCATGTACTTATGTGTTTCATAAAAATGTATATACGAAAAGCTATGTAATAATTGTTCTACTGTACTCAAATCTAAAATTACAGTTTTTATATTGGCTTATTGTTAAGGTTTGTTTTTTTTTCAATTACTCGAGATGTAGAAAATAATTTAAAATTTTAGAATGTGTTTTAATTAAAATTTAAAACACATTAATCTTGCGGTTTTTAGTTCTTATAGGCTTTAAAAAGCTATATACACAATTCTCTTAAACTACTTGTACTTAATTTGCGTTTTATGATATTGTATAACATACGTTCTGCCATGCAATATTTCTTGGAAATAACCCTTTTTTTTGAAAAAAAAGGGAGAAAGGTATACCAAACTTATACAGAGTATTAAATTAATTAAAAAATAAAGAATTTTATTTCAATTTAAAACCAGAAAAAACTAGTTAGTTATGCATATATAAAAATAATACAATATAATACGAGTATATTAATGTATTAATACCTATAGATTCATTGATTATACCAAACAATGTATTATTTTTTTTTTATAAATGTTATTAATTTACAAAACTGTCAACAGAAAGTTAATCAATATGGCAATAATAAGTATAGGTGTGTATTGTAGTGGCTAGATTGTTCGAAATAATTTTTTTTTTTGTTTCTGAATAATGCAAAGAATATATAAGTCTTATATAAAGTTAAAATTTTTTTAGAAAATCGCGTGTAGGCGTTTCTTTGAAAAGGTGATTTTGGTTTTTCTTGGTAAAATTCTTAACTCTAACTATAAAAAAGACGGAGAAGTTAATTGTGGTTTTTACTCGACTCCGAATAGTTTTATGAATGCGACGATTTATCACATATTTTATATCACTGAAACTAATGTATCACACCCATCCATCACAGTAGTCCGCACCTAATTCCTGTATCAGCTCTTTTGTTAGTATACATTTAAATAATTTAAAAGTTTGGCGCCCATGTTTTTTGTATATTCCACCTAAAACATTTTTTTGATACGTATTTTACAATTATTATACTGTAATAGTCATCGTATGTGATCATGTAAGCTTTTAGTATATGAGATTCTTTCTTCTTTGGTTTGAGATCTATGACTTTTATTTAGTATATTGCAAATTACTATTATTAGTTAGGTTTACGTGAGTGGTACAAGTTATTTTATTAGATATGTTTTTATATTTATGTTTATGATAATTTATAGAGTAATTTTTTTTTATTAAAGTACTTATTTTTAACTAAGAAATAAGAATAATGGCGTTCCGTGTATTTCTCGAAGAAAATTTTATTTTGTATTATCTTCATAGCATAAAGAAATTTTTTTAAATTTAAGGTTAAATTTATTTAATTTTTAATTTTGATAGACCTCGTAAATTCGGAAGTTTACGCGTAATATCAGTGCCAAAATGTCGGTACATGTAAAAGCAAAACCTTCATGCGTCTAGTATATTTTTAGCACTCAGTAATATAAAATATATTTTTATTCTTATAATTAAACATTTTTACCTATTATTACACGCTTATAAGCTTATAATAAAATAAAATAAATACAACAATAAAACTGGATTTATTTTTGATATTGTTAAAACATACTTCATATTTCAATGTGTGTGAAAATTATATTTAATTATACCCACAATCACGTTGGACGCGTTATACACACATCACACACTATTACGCTACACTTCTGCATATTGCAGGTTATATAATTAAATTAATTAATAATTAATTATTAATAAATAAATTATAAATAAATATAAAAAATTATAAATTATATTATTAAGCTATATTATAAATAAATTATTAATAACTTCATAGTATCTTAATATCGTGTTAAACAATAAAATTAATACTCAAAATTCAACATAATTTGTAACTTATAAATTATAATTAAGTAAACATCAACACTTGATATTATTTTGAATTAAAAGTCTCATTTCTTATGTTTTCCGTTTCTATAATACTTCGAATTTGACCGGTTGACCTTTTCGGTGCAACGGCGCTCAATGTTAGTTTGACGTCACAGCTGATGCTGCAACGGAACTAATGACGTCACATCGATCGATATAGTTTATATTATATACGAGTATTACCTAAATAGTATGGACATTAGTTCAGCTATTAAGTATATTTACCATATTGTCGTTAAATATATTTAGTAATTTATAAGTATAACTATAATAAAATATACCTAGTTTATTGGATAACATTTTATTTTGAAAAAACCATTTCGACTTGTCAATAAACGCTCAATAAATAAAATAAAAAGTTCGTGTGTTCTTATGCCTTATTCATTTTTTTTGTCACACTATAGAAATAGTTTATAACGGTTGTAATTACTATCCTACTGACATTGAGAAATTCGAAAAGCACAATTTTTAATTTTTTAAATATTTTTAATACTTTATGTTCAGGGTGAAGTAAATGGTGACTTTATATACATTTGATGTTTTATGTAGTTGTAGGTTAAATAATTGTAATAAAATAAGAGTGAAAAATAATACAATTTAAAGTTTGATAATAATTGAACATAAATACCGTAGTATGACTGGTGTAGAATTTTAAAAAATTATAATGTGTTACTAGGCATTTTACAGTATTTTTTTATTTTCTATTGGTTATTTTTAAGTACCTAATAAAAAAATTCAAAATATTTTTATAGCTATGGGTTATAAATCGAGTTTAGATGGTAGGTACCTTTAAGAAATTATTTTATTTGGTTAATTTTACTACTCTGCATTATTATTTAAATAACAATTCAAAAATATATTTTTGTGCGTGAATGTCTAAAATTTGATTACCTAATAGTTTTGTTTTATTAATATTTTAAAATTAAAAAAAAAACAATTTTTTATTATTTATAACATTCGATGTAAACGTATACTATAAAGAGTTTAAAAGTATATAATTAAATTTTTAGTTTTTGTTACTAGGATTAAAATTATGCGTGAGGTACAGTATAGGAATGATTTAACTATGGCTCGAATAATCTAAATATATTAATTTTATGGACTTATGAAGTTTGTTGTGTTATTTGAACTTAGTATAAAACTAATTTTTCTATTTAAATAATTTTTTTAACGTGAGGGAGTTATGCGGTTGCTTTCAAATTCAAAATAATAATACACAATCTTTCGATATCAGCGTATAATCAAATCGAGATGAATTCTCCCTACCCCGCACCTGGAACCTATCTGTATCCCGTCAGAAAATTTGTGTTCCATTATTCTAATATTTTTATCATAAATACACATTTTTTGTTAAAATAATTATTCAATGTCATTTTTTTATGTTTAATCAAGGTTAAAATACGAAAATATACACTTTAATCATACTTATCTGATGGTGAATATTTGAATATTCAAATAAAAACAAATGATATATCAATATAAATACGTGTTTATCACGTAATCACGTGTATAAAAACTTTAATAATTTGTTCATATAGTTCATAGAGTACATATATTGTAGGTAAACCAGTTTTTAATTTAAATACCTACTAAATATTAGACCTACCAAGAAATGAGATTTATATTTAAAGTCAGTAATCATCGGAATACCTACCACATGGTTGTCATGTTTTAGAGTTTAAATAAAATTGAAATTTATGTTAAAAATAATAAAAAGTTTTTTTTATTTTGTTAATATAATTGCAATTTTAAATCGTGTCTGATAAATTTGGAATTTATTTTGCCATAGTTACGACTAAAGTAATTCCGTAAATAATGAAGTTATAAGTATTATAAGTCAATGTGTTTGTTTTGTTATTTAAAAGTGCTTGAAAAAAAAAGTGTAATTCTACTTCGTTTCTATCAACAGTAGCGTGTTAGTCAAGAATAGTTGGATTTAAATAAAACTACGAAAAGTCACATTAATAGTGAGTTGTGTCAATAATTAATTTCCGTCTAGTTTAATAGTTTTCTTTAGTATTTTTTCTATATGTTTAAACAACTTGATAGGATCGTATTGTTATATAGGTACTATTAGTATAATGTACTAACAAATTATAGGTTAAAAAGCAATATATTATTTTTAATTAAAAAAGGAAAAGTGCCATGTACTAATGTAAATAAATACATTTTAAACGTATAAATATAGTTAACGATGGCGAGATCACCTCTATTATAGTTTCTTTTGAATTTTGTAAGTGTCAATTATACGATTAAAGACTTAGCGTTCAGTATTAACAATAAATTAATAACAATGAGTCATAAACTCATCGTTCATCCAGTTAAAATGCCGCCGAGAAAATATGACGTAAAGGTGATCACGTCGTAGCAGAAATTCGAATAAATACAAACTCCGACCGACTCAACATACTTGCCTATGTCAGTGGACAGTGAATAATGGACATTTTATCAAATGAAGTTCATGAGCACGCATTGACGTTATGCTCAGATTCAGTGGAAATGTGAATAATAATTGGTGGCGGTAAATATAATACAAACTTGGCCAATCGTAACAACACGACTGTAATACTAAGCACATCACATATGTATGAAATTATAATATATTTACGGGCATCACATCTGTCTGAGAGAACATTTATTATTTCATTTGTAATTGCTCTCGATAAAAATTATGAATAATTGTTATTAATTATTATTAGTAATTACATAACCACTCCTGTTCGGGCATACTTATATATAATGCGTATACACAAGCACATGTCTACTGCAGCGTTATACTGATGCAAATGATGTATCTAATCCTACATATTATTTTGAAAATATACATAACATCAACGCACATATAGATAAGTGCAACAGGGTAGCAGACATATTGTCTGGAAATCGCGTAAACTGCGGTATACTTGTATATATATATATATATATATAGGTAAGCACGCACTAATTATGTGCTATGAGTAAATGAGACGTGGTTACATTATCGCGGTTAAACGCCATAAACCTTATACGGGAAAACGGTCGCACCCACTAACGATAACATAATAATAATGTGTCCACGCTAAATACGTTCAAATATTTATTACGTTTTTTGAAAAAAACGTTCTACAACGGTCGAATCTGGCAGACCCGCGTTACGCATTGATTTGCGTTAAAACGGCGCGGCCATGATATAGTAGGTAGTTTTTCGAAAGGCGAATTATTGGAAATTATACTCGCCGACGGTATAAGGAATTCTTTGTATAAATTAACGCTTTTATTTTAAAGTTCGCCTCGCGGTATAGAATGGTATGTGCGTGTACCGTGTGTATATTATATAAACGTCCGTCGTTGAAAGCTTTACCGATGACGGGAAAAAATTAAAAATAGCCACATCGAACACGCGAAAATGTTATGTGAAATTTGTATAATATTATTATATAGGTACTCGGATAAATCGGTAATGCACATAATATTGCTTTCGAGCGTCAAGAGTAGTGCGCGCGTTACTACGTCTGAATAATTATTATTAAAAAAAAGATAACTATTCGTCCAGACGAACAGAGGGAAATCCTTTTGCATTCGTAAAACGATCGAGAAACATGACGTAAACCGATAAATAGTAATAACATTATTATATCGATATTAGTCGACACGGCATTGCGCACCATAGTGTTTTTTACTGGACGGCAGTCGGTCATTATTCGGCACGTATGGAACAATATCAAAACTCGTTTTTAGCAACAGGATGCAGTTTGTTTAATTCAGCAGATGATGTATATATTATGATGTTTTCTGAAGCATGTGAACTCATTTAAAATCGATTTTTATGTAGACGACGGTTTTGGCATCGCATAATATATAATATTATTAACAAAAATGATTTAAAATTACGCAATTCATTCAGAGATGATGTTATGTACGTGCAGGTGGGTTTCACGTCGGCGAATGCCAATAGCGTCAACTGTTAAGTAATAGATAATAGATTTATAGTTTTAAATTTCGTTTTATATTTATTTATCTATTAAGTAATAGATAAATAAACATAAAACGAAATTTAAAACTATAAAAAAAAATACTAAGTTTTACCTACTGTAGTAGGTAGGTAACAAAAAATATTTTTTTTAAATCACGAAGGCGTTGTGATATGCATTAGTGTTATTGATTACAATTTGATATAATAATATATCAGTACAAAATAATGTGCAATATCATTATTTTATAAACATTTTAAATTGATAATAATGAAATACGGAAAAAGGTTAGATCATGTTTATCATAGATTAAAACTATTGTACGTAGGTACCTATATTACGGCATCGTTATTGTTAATTGCACTATATAGTACCTACACTAATACTTGTACTAATTAAGGAACTTCATTCAAACATTAAAATCTAATCACGTTTATACAAAAAGAAAAACATGAGATTGCGAATATAGTAAATTACGTAATCTTGAATGGGTAGATACGTGATGATCAAAACTTTTATTATAAACCATCTACAATACTACTACACGAACATGAATTAATGATTAAAAAAAAAATTTTGTGTCCCAAACACGACGATTGCTTGTCACATCATTTTACATTTTGGTTTTATATTCAAATTACTATTCATCCAAAAATTAAAATCCCCGGTGGTATATCTAAAACAAATATGACAAATCGATAAACTGGATTCGTAAAAAAATACTTTATACGTTCGTATCATATACGTCCTACACTGCAGTGTCCCGCCGTGTTCGGATATTTTCAAATGACGACGACTTTATTATACAGGCAATTGAAACTTCACATTATCTCGTAGTCAAAATCAGTTCGGGTACCTACTGTAAAACACTCTGTATAGACTTTAGGTGGTACCAATATTGTGTAACAAACATATCACATGTATTATTTATTAGACCGAAAATGTATGTCTGTTATGTAAAATACTAAAATGTATATACTAAATACAATATTATTAATTCCGCATTATTCAATTTCAATATATTATTTGTTTATAAATCACACCCACTATACACTACGTCTATATATCTACACATATGTACACATATGTACACATATACATAAATGAAACGAGTTCAATTTTTATTCGATTCCCGTGAATGTATAAACTAAAAACAATGAACATTTGTACACAGACTCTTTATCGATAAACCATAATTTGATTATTATACTTCTACCGATGGAAAAAAGTTACATTATTTTATATTATGAAAGTTAAAATATTATTTCAAAGGCTTAAATTTGAAATTACGGTCATAATCCTACGATCAACAGCGAGCGATTGCGTGGCCATTTTTAATTTGCAAAGTCATAGTCAATAATACGGTTTGATCGATCGAAGCATAATCGTAATTGATTCACAAACACTAGAAATTGTTTTAAATTAAATGAAATCGAATTTGTAAAAATCGCACGTCCTGTTTTAATTTCATAACATTACACTGTTCAATAAAAAATACATCTGACCATGTTACACATTGAATCCATTATGCGAACTAGATAATAATAATAATAATAATAATATATATATTTTTATTATTTATTTATATTTATATTATTATTTTATGAAAATCAAATGTAATTTGGTCTCGCTCAGTGTTTTAATCTATAATAATAACTCTCGACGAGTTATATAGGATACATTTGTTTCTATGCGACTGACCACACAATTATATAATATGATGCAAATATTTGTTATGTGTGTGTGTGTGTGTGTTTTTTTTTTTACCTGTAGACCAGAAGCATAGCTCACTATAATTAAACACTGACTGTTCAATGGCTACTTTACAGAATTACTCGTTTATAATTCATAGAAATATAATGTTCATGGCTACACGGAGGCAACGAACACGACAAATAAAAACAAACTGGTTATTTACATATGGAAAAGAGTCTGTATTATTATTATTATTATTTTTTATTCATTTCAATACAATAAATCACTTAAATTGTATACAATAGTCACAATAAACGGGCAAGTAAAATGGATTTTGACCTATAATAATATCATCTATACATCAATACAACACGAGAGCATAATATATTGCAATAATGTACTAAACAATAATATTGATAATAATAATAATGTAATAGTTAATAGTAAAAGAAAATAATATGTACAAAAGTCACAGCGAGATGATAAAATAATAATAATATTAAAGTATAGTATGAGGAAAACGCGACGAGGACGACGGACGAGATTCATCGCAATACGGGTTCTTCGCCGTACTCGGCCTCGTAAAGCATGTGCAAGATCCTCATGCGCATTTCGGCGTTTTTCCGCATGGGCAGGCGGCGCAGCGACGCGACGCAACTGAGCGCGAAGTGTTCGTCGGAGTCGGTGGCCGATTCGAACGAGTCGTCCGACCCCTTGCGCTTGACGCCGCCGGCCGGTTCCATCATCATCATGGCTGACGGTTCCTGATGCACGTGGAGACCACCGATTCCGTTGAAGCACTGGCAACCGGCGCTGCCGATCGGCGGCGTCGTCAGCTCGGCCTCGCACATGTCGGACGCGATGGACACCATGTCGGCAGCGTTTGTTTCCGCGGCCGTCCGACTGTTGTTGTCCATGTCCGCGTTGCACTCGTCGTTGAACTCGGCGCTGTCGTAGGCCCCGGACATCTTGTAGCTGCGGAAATAACATGTGCGAAAGCGCAAAACGTGTTAATAATAATTTACAAAATAACGTCATCGACGAAGCTATAGGGATATGTCATAATATATCATTACTCTCTGGGCTCGATGTGCGGTATCAGAAACGCCATCTCGTTGTAGTAAATCCACATTTTCTTCTTGCCCTTGGGCCCGAACGTCCGCTGCAGCCGGTGGAACCGCATGAACGAGTCCCGAAGCGTTCTCCACCGTTTTTTCACTTCGGCCTCTGGAAATGAGAAACAAAATCATTATTATTATAACATTGCTATAATATCGTATAACGTGGGGACGTTATTTCGTGTGTGGTCGGGCCGTACCGGATTGTTTCATTATTTCAGCCACTTCGCGCCAGGCTTCGTCCCGGGCCGACATCTTTTTGCACGCCTGCACGCTTCTGTCGTACAGCACGGGCCGCCGCTCGATCTCGGCGATCAACTGCTCCTCCATGTTATCGTCGTCGCCGGGCCGCCGCCGCCGTCGTCGTTTCTGTCGCCGCGCTATGGTTGTTGTTGTGCGGGGATGTCGTTGGTCCGTCTTCGTCGCCGCCGCCGCCGCCGCCGATTATTATTGCCGTCGGTGGGAGCGACCGTTGTTTTTCGGTAACGCTCTCGCCGTGAAAACGTTGTGCAACCCAACCGTCGCTGTGCGGCCAAACGACGCGCGGGCCACCTGTGCCGGGGTACACGACTGCCGCAGTGCCGCGGCGGTAGCGGCGTCGGCGGCGGTGGCGGCGGCGACGACGACGACGGCGACGACGACGACGACGACGACAACGACGACAACCACGGGCAACGGAGGCGGCAGCGGCGGCGGTGGCGGTGGTTTGCGTCCGCTGCCGACCGGCTGCGCGTGCACTGCGTCGTGCCGCGGCGGCGGTTGTTGCGTGCGCGCCGGGGTGCTGCGCAGCCGACGGCGCGCCCCCCTACTCGGCTACAGCGTGCGGCGGCGGCGGAACGCGAGTCGCGAGTACGCTGCAGCCGTTACGGCGACGGACCAGACGCTGCCCGTGCAACGATCGCCGCCGCCGCCGCCGCCGCCGCCGACAAAATCGATTGCAGCGGCGGCCGGCGACTACGTCGACGGTGAAGCGGCGGCGGCGGTGGCGGTTGAACGCACATCGCGGCGTACGGTTTTTCGGTTTTCCCTCTCTACGGCCAAAACGTAAAACCGTAATATTATTATAATACCGTCGTGGTGTTTGGTACGACACGCGCGTCTGACGGCCTCGTGGCCGTCCGTCCATACGACACGATGGCGACGTTACAACGACGTGCCGTGTTTATCGATCGCTGCGTGTTTTTTAAGCCGCCGGGAAAAAAATTAGTACACGTTCATCCCTCAGTACCGTCAGTCGGACGATTGTTTTGTTTTATATATATTTTCGTTATTATTACTACGATATCGTATGACACTCGCCGTTGTCGTATTTTTTCGTTACGACATCGTATCATCGCCGGATTCGGTCATCGAGTAAACGATGGCGGTGAAATAACCGATAAAAACGATCGCATTATCGTGTCCTGTATACGGCCGATGGGTACACTCGGGGTGACGTATAGTTGGGCGATGTTTTTTTTTTAACACCCCCGTCGGACAAAATTATATGTAGATACTATATGATTCGGATTTCTACAAAATATGTTTTTATATGGTTCTATTTCGAGTTTGATACAATGAACATTGATGACTGTAGGCTGCAATAATAAACGGAGGGCGTATAAAGCCCCCACTTGTTATATTCAGATATATAAAATAAAAACACCCCCTAAAACAAATCTAGGTCCGCCACTATTGTCGCCGTGTCCACGATCGTCATACGCCGATTGTCACACGTCTATCGTTTGCTTTTCTTCCCGGCTATACGGCTTCGCGGTATAAGCATAACGCGTCGTCTGCGGAAGTCCCGAATGGAGGTGGGGTTCTTCTCTGTTTAGGTTTAAAACAGATAATAATATTGAATAATATGATAGGAGGTATACGTGTCTGTGCATGTCGACTCGGAAACATCCGAGTGTGTGCGTTTGCGTGGTGCTGGGGAGGGGGGGTGAATGAACCCCGAAAACTGCTACTACCTCCCCCCCCTTGATTTCGATACCGGTCTCCGCAACGGTATACCTAGTAATATTTATTATTGTAATAAATTGCATTCGACCTGTAGTATTGCTCTCGGTAAACCAAAATTTTTCGATCGCACAGCGATATTGTTCTTCTTTGATGTGCTTCTGAGATTTGGTATTGGATATTATAATATAAAGCCTTACAGTCACGAGTCCTTGAAAACGATTAATCAAACAAATTCACATCTTGTTCATCCGTATAGCACTGCATCAGTTAGCACAAACGCTTCGCAATTATTATTAGTTATTTTTTACGATTTTCCATCGTCTGTTATTCCGTGACTAAAGTGCAATCGCGTGTTTGAGTAAAGAGCCAATATGTTAAAAGTATGGAAAAAATAGAAAATCATAGATCCTTAATTGTTTACCTTGCTTACCTTGAATAAGTTTTAAAATATTGGTTTAGTAAAAATACATATGTATTGATGCATTATCATTCCATACATTTGTCATTGCTTTTGTGTAAACATTTTGATAACTAAAATTGTATGTTTTCCAAGTATTTTATTTATCAAAGATTTAAACATGAGTACTTGCACAATATATCGCTGTATTATATCAATCTAATTGTGCTTATAATAAAAGTATGAATGCACGGCACATATTATGGCGAATTGTTCAAAGTAAAATCCTTTACACAGACATAAATCTCCCAATACAAATAAGAACCATTTATTATCGATATTTGATTTAAGGTGTGCAGTGTGCACACGTAGAGATTTTTCATTCCGGTTATGTGTAAATTATGTAATCATCTTACATAGGGTCGTTTTAATGAAACCGCAGAAAACGTTTCAATCATTAAAATTATTAAAAATAAATCCAATAATAAATCAAAATAATTCGTAAAAACATTATTTTCAAACAAAACCAGTGTAATTATTAATTATAAATGAACACGTTTTTTTAAAAAAAAAAAATAACTAGTTGCTCATTATGTAAACGAATATTCGGTGAGATTATCAAGATACCTATTGAATACTTGTATATTAATATATTTTTTTTTTATATTTCTGACATATTATGCAAAGTTGTAAAATACACAAATTAAAAAGAATATGTAGGTTTAAATGCGTAAATATCAAACGAAAAATATAAGTTACATGTCTACTTAAGTATATTTACTTAGTAGGTTTCTACAACCTTGAATTTTGAAGAAAATATATTTAAAATTAATAACTTTATTTTAATGAATTCGTTCAGTGTACACCGCATATTGTTCAGATTTTCAAAAGCCCAATTTACGTTTCAGACCTATTGAAATGGAATCACTACAAATTCGTTAGGATTCATACGCAAAGTTTGGAATACCTTGGACCATAATATATTATCTATTGAGGTATTAATTTGTTCCACTTATAGATTCATATTTTCATTGAAAACTAATCACTCTGGTTAGAGCAATGGATATACTTCCTAGATAAAAAAAAAACATAAAATTAATTGAAGTCATTTATTATTCATTGTATATATTATTCGACTTTAGAGTTGATGGAATTTCCTTATCATATATTTTTTAAGCTTCTTTAATAATCTATACCGCCGACCGCCGATACTCCCTTTTGAGTTATACATCATACACAAACGTACTATAATGTATTTTGTATCTAATCATTTTTAAATAAAACCAATATAATATAAATTAGGTTGTAATATAACTATTGTAATTAATGTATAAGTTGTTATATAACATAATATTATTCTATTATGATTTCATATTAAACGCTTATAATGTAATGTTTAACATTAGAAACGTCCAATGTATTATATACATTGCTTATATATAATTAATATAATATTATATTGATTGATATTACGTGAAAAAATTTGGTTTCTCTTAACAATAACTATAAAGTATAGATACTCTTATACACAGAAAATTCTTAAATATCTTCCAAAAATTCTAATTCGATTAAAATTATTTTATAAAATATTTAAAATATTGAATTATCTTGAAAATATTTTTTGATTAAAGAATACGATGACGCTAGAAAAAGTATCGAGACGACTTATTACTTCCGAAGGTTTCTAGCCGCGTTTATATTAAGGATAAACAAAGGACGGTCAATCCCCGAGGCTGGCACTATGTTCCATGGGCTCATTGTTTTCGATCTTATATTATTTTTTTTTTCCGGAGTCATTGATGGTCTTAATCATACGGTAAAAAAACATACTGCGTGTACGGGCAATATTATTCATGATTATTTTTTAACGTCGCGTTCAATCAAGAGTCGCCTACGCAACAAACTCGCGAATATACGCATCGGACACAATTATATTATATCAGTAGTGAATCGAAAGTCCGAAACCATGGATCCCATCACCAGATTCAAGAGGGAAGGTAAGCTTATATACTAATATTTTGAGTGTTTGGATATCGTTTGGGTATGATTTTTTTTTTTTTTGTTTGTTTGATATTATATATCTGACGCGTTCGGTCTAAAATGTCATAGTAATAATGTGATTACATTAAATTATATTAAAATTCTAATTACAATTTTTTGAAAAAAAAACATACTATTTATTGGATGTTCTGACATATTATGATGTGTAAACTGTGTAGTTAGCATACTTAATAAATAAATTTGGAAGAATAACATTTTTTTTCCGATGTATTGTCACTATTATAATTAAATTATATGTATTGATAATTTATTTATTACTAATTAGCGATATAATATATAATAGAAAAGATTATGCTCATTATGCGGTAGCATTCTTAAATTATTCCACCCGATTATTATATAACAGTAGGAAATATGATAGTCCAATATTATACATCTCATGTGTGTTGTTCGCATATATTTTACTATATATAATTTAATATTTTTTCGCATTTTTAATTTAACATTATCGTTACTCAAATTAATTAGCATAATCAAATTAAAATAATGTATTTTGCTTGTGTTCGAAAAGATTGCATTTTTATATACCACATAGTTTAATAAAAATGATAGTAGAGTAAGATTACCTACTTTTTTTAGATCAGAATCTTAATAAATCACGATTTTCGACCGTATATACGGTAAAGTAGTTGACAGACGACGGTATTAACGAAATAAAAAGGTATATATTTTTATCTAACGTATACTACTCACCCGTTTATAGTCGACATTTTAGATGAACAATAGAAACATTTATACTTAAAACGACGATAAAAATCGGCAATACCTACTATGGTTGTTATATTAGTATATTAGTAAGTATATTTTAAATAATAATACGTACATTGTGCAACAATGGCGCGTAAATAACGTTGTTTTTTTTATTAAAGCTGTTAAATAAAAAACGTCAACCGCAATTAAATCGTAAAACGCGTATGTATTTCTTCATACCTAGCTGTAATAGAGATTTGTATAATATTGATTTTGTATGACTTTGATTCGAAAATAGGACGTAACGCGTTTACACGTGAAGCCTGCAGATGTTGAGTACTTAACGTTTTGATTTAAGGTGTGGGTTTTAAATATTTGACTTGTGCCACAATGGTTGACATCTGCTCTTTGCGATTGAAGTGATGGCGAGTCATTTTTCAGAGGTGTGAAACGTACACGTGATCATCTGATCATCTTACAGTATTTATTTGTGTTTTCTATCCAAAGTGTTTAATGTTTGTCTTATGGTGGACTTATCGTCCCGCGAGAGAAAACGTAGTGTTTCTGTTTATATACGGTATGTGTATTTAAGTATACGAACAAATCTAGATTATTTCCGAACGGATTCATTTGTCTGAATTATTGAAAACTCTTTATAAAAATTGATCACCCGCAATGACTTATATTTACGTATGTCCGTCCAAGTGAACCGGATCAAGTGATATATTTTTTAAAGTTAGATGGGTTATATAAGTTGGGCATTGTGGATTGACAATAATTTGAAATATCTAAGTACCCACAATCGTGTTGTCATGGTCAATTCTTAGATGGAGATATAAAATATTATGTACATGTTATGTTTTGAAAGACATCTTCAAAAGTACTTCCTTGAAATTTGATTTTATAATTCCTGTTAAATGTATAATATTCAAATGCATGTAATATTGTGTTGATTTAAAATCAAAATCTGTATAATAACTATTACAAATAAATATAGTCATACTAATAAAATAACAAAGTATGACAAGTACTATCATCAGATTCTATCATAAGTAATTAAAATCTAAATATTGTATACCAATTATGTATACTTCATTCAAAACAATTTTTTAATAATCCAGTTATCACTTATCGCATGATGTAAGCATAAAACAGTCGATTTTTCCTACCTTCATCACCAACAATGCGAAAGGTAGGGAAATCGAAAAGAATTATGCTATTGTAAATATTTTTTATTTGTATGTCTTTGACTATACAGGAAATTCCTTCATAGACAGTTATTACTTAATTTTGTTACTTATTATTTTCATAATCGTTTAGTTATCCGCTTAAATTATTTATATAACAACTCAGATACCTTGAGCTTCAGAGATTTTAAATAATTATTGTGTTGAGTTTGCTTAACTTTCCGAGAATTCCTATATTTTATTCTTAAACGATCTGCTGATGTATGTATTATCCTTGTTCAGGCAATACATTGAGTGGTACATTTATCATCTGCGAATATTGTATATTACGATGCCATATAATAGTTCGAAACTTGTTTTTTATGAGGGTCGTTTATCGTTAAAACTTAATAATAAAACAATTAATTTTTTACTTTGAATCACGCATATATTGATAATTATTAATTATTATCATTATTTGTTAATCTATATATATAATTGTAATTAAGTATAACAGCTACATTGCGTATTTTTATATTAAATTACTGATATTTTAACACACCAATAAGCAAATAATTTCTCGTTGGTAATGTAAAAACATAAGTCATAAAATCGTGTTGCAATTATCGTTTTTTTTTTTTTGTTCGGGTAAACAGCGTTTAACACCGCACACACGTAATGAACGTATACTCGTATTACTATCGATTTAAGGGAGTAGGTGGGTACTTGGCATTTACGCTAAATTTCGAAATTTTAATTAATCGGTCATTCGTCCACTGCATTATTATTATATATTACGACGTGGTCTGATGTTTTATTTTCGTCGCTTGTTTTAATGAACACGTAGGTATATATGTACAACAGCGAACTCGGGTGAAATCAAATTGACGAGGTACATATTATAGCGCATATGTGCCCGTCAATCCGGGAGAGTGCATAATGACATTTTACATTATCAATATATATTGTAATTTTGTGTAAATTATACGTCGCAGGACGAAATCCGTCCATAATGACTTCGCACCGCCGCCCCTCCGTCTGCAATACGAGTCATTGCCGTCACCGCAATAATATGTAATACGCGTGCGTCGGGTAAACGTCGACGAATTTCCATCAGCGACTGGCTGACGGACGGACGGCCGGTCGTCGTCTCGCGTCTCGTAACTCGCGCGACGGCGGCGGCGACATACATTGTAATAATATCTCGCGGGCCGTTTCTGGAATGCGGATTGTCGAACCGTACAACAATATAATATTATATTATAATATTGATAGACGACGAAGACGACAACGACGATGTGCCGCACGTGGTATTATATTGTTATAATAGCGATGGGTGCCTCCTATATATTATCATGTTGTAGTCCTAAACTCATAATATAATAAATATACGCGACGGAGTGATGGAAAAATAATAATCATTGTCGTCGTCATTAGGTTTATTATGCGCGACAATAACAAATAACAATAACAACATCCATAATAATAATAATCGTTTATGGCGAGCACACGTGTCAAAGCTCATTGGCCGTCCGCACAGGTGTATGTTCTGTATAATGTATCAGGCGGGGTTGTAAAGAATGCGTTTAAAACGTATTTGAGTGAGTATAGACAAAATATCGTTGAAAATGTATAAAAAAAAATAATTAAAAAAAATAATACTCGAATCCTTATTTATCCAATGTATTTGAGTATTTGCTCAAATACCAGAAAGAAATAAAGTATTGGATGGGTACTCAAAAAAGTATTTCAATACCAATATTCAAATATACTCGTACCTACTCAAATATTTTACATCTCTAGACCATCGGGCATACCTAATACGCATATGATATTATTGTTATTATTATCCTATAAAGTCTTATGCAACACATACGCACGCATGTTCACCTACAGGAGGTACCCGTATGACGTTGGTATATAATATGATAATATTATTGTTCGTCCTGCGGCCGCCGCCGTCTTCTCCGCGGTTTTTCATCTCGTCGTCGTCGCCATCGCATCACAGCATAATAAATAATATTATTGTTATTATGATTTTTTTTCGTCTATACCCATTATACTCTCATCCTCCGGCCTGCCGTGCATATATACACCTCTCTTTGTGAAACGCCGCCGCGGCCTTGACGACGACGACGACGACGACGGTTCCTTGGCGGTTTGTGCGAAAAACGTCAATGTTTTTCCTACAGTATATTATAATATCGTCATCGCGTCGCATTGCAGGTATACAACACACACCTGTCTGCCAAACGTGCGCATATAACAACTGCTCTTGAGCAACTTCGTGCTCAGAGATCGTCCTCCGATTTTACGCACGTAATATAGGTAGTAGGTACACATAAACACACTCGCGGGTATACATGGCATTATATACGGTAATTTATACCTCGGTGTACAGGATATCATTCACCAAGCAAGCTCAACCCCCCTTTTCGGTTAATAATGAATTTATTCGAATTCTGAGTTTTGGAATTTTTCCATATACTTAAAGACCATATTTTGAATTTTTCGAGATGTTTTTGTACTAGGTACTTATGGCGATTCAAACTTTTGTTTTTCAAATGAAAACCACACCCTCCCATTTTATTTTAAAAGTTATTAAGTGGATAATTGTTTAGAAATTTTGACGAATCTCACTCGAAATTCGAACGAGTAGTTTTTCGGTAATTAAAATGTTTGTAGGATAATAGTCCTTAAAAATGGTTTTGCAATAATATAAGACATAATATTATGTTATATCAGATCAGGAGGTATTTAACATACTTGGTCCATTTTTATAAATTATAAATATTGATGGATTAATATAAATTACTAAAATGTTTAAACTACTCTATTATAGCCATCATATCTTCTAAATCCAAATCTATTATCGTAGGCCTATTATCCTATTAGTACACAGCGTATTAATTAATAACTCTAAAACTACTCGTTCGAATTTTGATTTTGATCTTGCGTCAACATTGCACAGAAAAATTATCCACTAAATAACTTACATAGGTACAAACAAGGGGGTTCTCATTTGAAAAACAGAAGTTTTATCACCGCAGGACTGCACTACTGCAGCTATATTAAGTATCTAGTAAAAAAAACCTCAATCATTCTCAAATATGGTTTTTAAGTATATTTAAAAATTCTAAAAATCATAACAATTTAAATAAATTCATTGTTAGAGGATAAAACGGGAACGAGCACGGTTTGTGAATCATCCTGTATGTACGAGTGTCGTATAATGCAATATATATTATACTTACGTGCACTGCAACTGTACTATACGAGCGCTTCTCACGTCTCGTGGAGACAATTCGCAAAAATACCTGCCTATAAGTACGTCTCAGTCGTCTTTAAAATATTATATTATATTATAATTACACAACGTCGGGCAAACCGCGACTGCAATGTTGACACACGACAATAATAATTATTATTATTATTATTAAGCGATATACACGCGCACATAACATATAATACACACAAGAATGGTTACGGTGTATTATATTATTATAATTATTTTAAATTTATTCTGACATACCTGCGTATAATATATGATTTAGGTACGTTTATCGTCGCAGTGTGTTTTACACATATATTATATATGTATATATATCAACGACGATGACATCTCTCGCTGCAGCAGTGATAATCGTGGGTAAATGGAGGTATACCTATATTGTAACAGTTGAAACCCGCAGCAGCGCAATGGCATCAGAAGTAGTTGCAGTGTGTGTTTTATTAATAAAAAAATAAAACTGCTCCACGGTTATCTATGACAGCAACTTGACGGATTTACCACGCTCGGAGTCGTTACTTTCGCGGTAAAAAAAAACATATAAAAAAATCGTGGTTTTAAAATATTTACCCGGTTTTATTATATTTTTTTCTTTTTTTTTTTTATTACGGTCGTATTTTTTGTTCTTCAAACGCGACGAGATATTTTAAGTCATTTCGAGTATACACACATCATGATATATGTATGCACTCTTAGTTCTTACAATATGTATACGCTTGTAGTTTGTATACACTCTGCAGCGTACATAGAATACAGTGTATTATCATTATATTATAATATATGCCATGCATAATAAAATATAATATATACTCGATTTCATAGCACGCATGACACGAAACAATCGTCGCAATGAATATTTTACAAATCCTTACTGTCGCGTTGTATACGGTGGCGAAGTTTTGAGTATTTTTTTTCTCGTGAGGTGGGGTGGAGGGAGGCAAAATAAATGAAATATTTTTCACCTATTGTGCACAAGTCGACAATTGTAACTCATAAAAAATATATATATAAATACGACACTGCAGCCACATACAATGAATATATTTTAATGACTATAATTAGTAATTACATAAATGTACACTGAAAAATAATATCTAAGCATGTTTAAAAAAAAAAATGAATGGGGGTAGGCAAAACTTTATGTTCACTAAATAAAATACGAGAGGATAACTGATTTAATAACAACACGTCATATATTATAATATGCGGAAGTGAGTTTTCGTCCAAGTTGAAATAGGTATACTTAAAACAGATAATATAATAAATTTAATACAAGCAAAAGTTCTATTATCCACAGAAATATCATTTTTTTTTTTTATTTTAAAGTGATAACTAAGACCCGGATTTTTATGCAAAAATTGTTGTTGAATATGCATCTATTTATGCACTCAAAAACTCAAAAATATGCAAAAAAATTCTTTTTTGTGTGCTAAAAAAACTAAACACTTTAAAATAATTATAAAATATATTATGTGAAAAAAAATACAATTTAAAAGTCAGTATACTTCTGTTTACAAATGTGTATAAATTATTATACCTACAGTTTAATTAAATAAATGCAAAATAAATAACAGAAAATGTAATATTAATTTTGAAACTAGTAGTAACATGAAGTTAAAAATGTGGTTTTAAATATTTAAATTGTAAATTTCTGCAATTGTCACATTACATAGATTTATATTTCCAAAAAACTTTTAAAAAAATAAATTTTGTAAACCAGACCAAAATATAAAAAAAAAGTTCATTAATTATTTCTAAAAATGCAACTTTTATGCAATTACATAGAAATATGCAATTTATAGTCAATTTCACTCAAATATGCAAAAAAAGTTAATTATAAAATCTAAATATTATAAAACATCAACATTTTGAATCAAAATAATTCTAGGTGAATTGTAGAAGAATATGCATTTGCATAAAAATCCCGGTCCTTAGTACTAACTGTTTATTTAACTAGCTTACAAAAAAAACAAACATTAACAATATTTAAGTATTTAACTAATATTCTGTACATTAATAATTAATCGATATATTATATTAAATATATTAATATTTCTGGTGATTTAAACTAATTGATATCCTAATATCATATTATATCAATAATGCGTATAATACAACTTTTATACATGTTCGGGATAATATGTAGGAAGTTGCAGAAAAATGATAAAATCGTATATTTACATATCAATAAGCCTTCGTAAGAATATTTTACTTTTTTGGTCTATCCAGTTTTTCATCGATATAATTCATAAATTGTGTAGGTACAGGAATTGAAATAAGCCATTTTACAAATAATACATTTATGATTAATTAAATCTCATATTCGTTCGTGATAAAATTTCAGGGACAATTTTTTCTGTCTGTACTCACCATTAAAAATATATTAAATAGGTATCGCTTCTTTGATCATAACACAAGATTTCAGTTTAATGTCAAAAATGCCTTGAACATAGTGCCAAACCCGAAATCACTGACCCACTTAATTATTTGTAGTTATTAATTTGTTTAAAACATAAGACTTTTGTTATTCGTTGTCATTAAAATATGAAGTGAAAAACTAATTTAATCCAACTTCAAACGTATACCTGATTTTTTATTATTTTAATCAAGTTTTTAATTCATAATCTTGTAGGCAGAATTTCGAGATGTTTAAAAAAAATACGATTCTCATAAGGTATTGATAGCTCAAGGAAAATTACTATATTTGTATTAAATGTCTTCTTTTTTTTAATGTTTACTATAATAGTATAATTTATAAGCTGAAAAGACTATAATAAATATTTAAGACTGTTTGTACCCGTTAAAAAAATACAATTTTTATAAAATAAAGGGAATAACGATTTTAAAAATATTAGTGTATGTTTAATATTATTTTCAATTCATATTGATATATATATATATATATATTGTATAGTATATTAAAGTAAAAAAAAAACTAAGACATTTAATCGATTAAAAATCATCTGATGAAATTTTTAGTTCATTATTTTTTTATAAATTATTCTTATATTAGATACATTTATAATTACTAGTCAAATATTTGTTTTCAGAAGTTTATTTTTAATTTTACCCTAGAATAACGATGAGTATTATATTTTTTAAATACTATAGCCTATAGGGTTGGATTGCGAAACACTGGTACATCGTTAAACCGCTGTTAAACTATTACAAGGACACAGCATAACTGCGTGTCTTTTGTCTGACAATTAATCAAATTGAAATTAATTAAATAGTTCTCATGTCCGATGTTCCTATCTTTCTTGGTTTTTTGATGACAAATAAAATCACATCCTTTGTACAATCTTAATATATCAATTTTGAATTATCGTGGTATTTATTTTATTGGTGTTTTTATGTATTTCTCTCACTTGTTATAAATTCAAAAATCAAAACAATAAATTATATTGGATGCCTTATAATTTAATTAAAAATACTAATTATCTGAATAACACTATAGGGTACCTACTACAATATTCACCTTGTTTCAAAACAAAAATACTTTCTTTGCATATTTGTTTGCCCTTGCAAAATTATTCACCCACAGCCCAAAATTTAAAACGAGTAGTAATAGCCGACGGGCACCAAATGCAAAGATTCAATGATAATAACCGTATCAGTTATCTCCCACAGAGATTTAATATTGTCTGTGAGATTGAAGTTAGTAAATATCTACTAAATATGATTTCAAATTTCAAACCAATGAATAATTTATTATTTATATAATCATTTTTTTTTAAATGCTTCTAGTAAAAATAATATAGGTCAATTTAAAACAAATTTTAAACAAAACTATAATCAATCTTGTAATAATAAATAGTTATAGAACTTTAAAATTATTTTCAAAAATTAGTATAAATTATGATTATATCCGTATATGGCATTGTGTGAAAAGTTGATGATTATTAATAATATTTCACTAGTTTAAACACTTAGTAATTATCGTAAGATAATTAGATTATTCCTTTTAAACTCATTAAAAGCGAACTTGAAAGTTTCAGAGTATAGTAAGTTCTTGTTATTGATTTTTACTGTTTTATATTTAAAAAATTACTATGTAAGTTCTATTACATGTCTACATATAATTTTCAATAGCTGTCATTTTTTGTTTTCTCTTAGTCTCAAACACTAAGTTCGTTAAAACAATTGATAGTACATTAACCATTTAGTAAAATATGGTTAATTAGCTAATATGGAGACATTTTTGTAACACTGTATTTAATTAGTTAATTATTTTTTTAATTTTCTTTTTTTGAATAGTACTTATTCTTAGGTAGGTATATATTTTTTGCCTTCACGCAATCAAATTATTATATGGTAACCACCCATAATTTTTTTTATTAACTTTTTTTAAGAGTCGATATTTTATAAAACAAGATTATTATAAAGTATTCTAGTTTTTACAGGCATTTTTAATGCCACGGAAGATAGTGAGTATATTTATCCATATAAATTAATATCGTAAAAATTAACATTTGCTAGAAATATAAAACGCTAATAAAATCGTTCAGGATATCAACTAAGAATTACAATTGTGTACGATCGTTTAAAACTCTAGTTTCATAATACAGTGAGACCAATTAAACTACGTAAATTGTAGGTATGACATTAATTTTTCGCGTCCTTGAGAAAAGAATTAGCATTTTATAAGACGATATACGCATTATGTATTTGTATTAAACTGTGTTACACACACTTAGTCAGAACTTCCTGAACAATAAAAATCGTTATCAAAAATCGTCTTCCTTATTATTATAAAAATATGTCTACTTTTATAAAATTGTACGTACCTATACTTAAATATAACAAGTAATTTATGACTTTTCCGAATTGCACAATTATTACAGTAGAAGTATATCCTTATAATAAAATATGTTGAACATTGTTGTGTTTTATAGTTTTTGAAATGCTCAAGTGGTGGGGGTATACGACTATCTTTGTTTGTTCTTGATATTTTTAATTTCGCCACAAATCATGGACATTTTAATAAAGCCTTAACCTGGAGAACTCAATTAATCAATATGACGTCAGTTTTTACAAATTGAAATGATTTGCATTTTTTCCTCTCCGGCGCAGAATAAAACATATTCACTGCACACAAAAGGAGATCCACCTCGATACACGAGCTTTATTGTAATCTACAAATATAACAATACGAAAAAACTAATTATATACCAATGATGTTCGTTGTTGAATAAAATACCTTTTTTTTTAAAAAAAAAACAAAAAAAAAATTGTATTTTCATGCCAAGCGCATTTCAGAACTATAATAATAATAATAAATTAATGTTTGCTGTGGAGAAAAAATGCAGATTTATATCACATCAATGCTAATGTAAAAATTGCATTGACAGCGCATTGTTGTATGCACAGATATTATAATATACCTATGATACATATAACATGTATGCATGATTCGTTGTATATGTATTTAACGAGTAAATGAATTATTCTAATTTATTTATAACGTGCAGTATGATACTCGTGAACATTATATAAGAATAATAATAATAATAATAATAATATTTTTTTTTAAATGATTATAACGAATTTTGAAGGTCATGTCTTAGATGCAATTAAAGGAAACTTATTCGTTATCTATATATATATATATATATATAGGCGTATATTTTATTGATGTAACACCGACATCATATATGTGCAAATCATATATAAAACACCATCATAGTTTCAGTATAATTATTTATGTACGTACGTAAAATGTAACATGTCAACTCAAAATTAAATTAATTTGGTGGATATGAGAATATTAGAGTATTTTTAATTAATTGGTTGTTATATATAGTATTTTTTACGACTATACCTATACGAAATAAATGTAAAATACATAATATAATTATTAGAATTTTTACATACCCAAGTATATTAAAGTATAAAAAGAATATTAAATTGAAAAACAACAAATATGCATATATAATTTCTCGGTTAATCCCGTATCAATTCTGAAGATGATGATCAACAAATGATTCATATGTTATCATTATAGATACGCGAATGCCAATCTTTAACAATTTTGTTCTTTCACAATAACAAATATAATATTAATGTTAAGATCATTTTATTTCGTTTATAGTAGAAAACACTTTGTATAATATGTTTTTAACTCAATTTTTTTTACTCATTCAATCTATAAAATAATATAGGTGTAAGTGTTGTGAGAAGAGAAGAGATGTCGGGTTGATTGTGGGTGGGTATAAAGAAATCAAGAGCCAAGAAGTCTCCCATTGAAGGCACTTCGTTAGCATTAAATAATATGAAAAAAAAACTGTTATTGGCAAAGCCTAACATCATTGTATTCAATGCGGAATCTAAATAAGATATTGAACAATTAAAAGTTATATTTTATATTAATGGACTGTAATTTTATTTTACTCACAATAGTGGTTAATGCCGTATGAAATTTAAAAAAAATTAAACTTTTATGTGCTGACTATGTGCTCTGTAGTGTGTAAACTATTTTTATTCGGTTCGTAGTGTTTTATCTTCTCTCTTTAGTTTTTTTTTTTATTCATAAAATCAGAAAATGTAATAATATTGTCATAATTTATAAAATATAATTTTTTAATGGCTTAACAACCTTAAACTAAACAACTTAAAAAAACCCAATGTACATTTAACTCTTATAGACCTCCTCTATAGTTGGTGGTTACGAAATGCACAATTATAGAAAATAAGAATTTTATAAACGTAGGCAAAAATGTTATCCATTAAAAATAGTTTAAAATAATTACTGTATTAATCCTTGTCTATAATTTAAATATGTTATATACTATATTTAACAGTTCATATGGCTCTCTTTCAACTTGGGTTTATTATAATAAATTTAGTGTTCATAATTAGTAATTAGCTACTAAATAGGTACTAATCACTATAAAAAATATACATATTAGTTCGACGGCCGTTACTTCCATAGTTCATTTAATATTTAAATCATTTTCCGTGTAATAATATATTATTATTATTAAGTGTTACTCTTGTTATTTTCTGTTGATAATATGAAATATACAAACACTAAAAGGTGTGAATTATATTATTTATTTTATAAATTCTAAGATTAAATGTTTATTATTATTATTATCATCACATTCGTGTGATATCATCCATGTGCAACCATCCATGTGTGTCATTATTTAAAATGGTCTTGACAACAAAATGCTTGTTATGAGACACTTGGGCGAACGGGCGTCTAATTTTAAATGCTAAATTAGCGTTTAATAAACTAATAATTAGTAAAACACATCAAAAGAATTAGTTAATTGATTGATATGATATTATACAAAGTTAAATATAATATAGAGCCTACTTAAGAATATAGAATGCCAAAAAACAAAAAAATTAACATACGTGACATAATATTATAAAAATAGGCGTGTCTATATAATATTGATATTGAATCATCGTTAGGTACATCATACGCTTTATTAGTGTTTCCCAATAAGGAAGAGGAGAATTCCACCCTAGGGAGAAATTAAGATACTGCATGAGGGGTAACAAGTGGTGATGAAAAATTTATAAAATCGTATTGTACAGTTTAAATTGTAAGTGTAACTAATAAAGAAAAATAATTACTATACCTATTTTGGAATTTATTTCATATTACTGTTTTTGATAATAACCAAAAAACCTTATTAACTTTATTTAAATTTCTAAGGGGAGGCGTGATATTTTAGAATATACTTAAGGGGAACGTAGAATAAAATAGTTGGGAAACACTGTACTATATACCTCTACTACTAACAAGGACGAGTGAATTTTCGTATCAGTCGAACGCGCGCGCAAGTATAATATGTATCATAACATGTACCTACCTATAATATGTGTATATAGTAGATAAGTTCATAACTTATAAAAATAAAAATGATATTATTATAATGTACCTATATTTAACGCCCGCCAAAGTCTTCGTATACGGACGAAGTATAATAAAAAACCAGAATAATATAAAACGCTAAGCATTTGAACGCCAATCGACATTCGTATATTATATTTGCCAGTTTTTCGCTCATAATTCATACCGAACTTTGGCGTATAAGTACCACCTAAATAGTTATTACTTACTTATTAGTGTCCGCCCAACGTTCAGCGCGCTATCAACTTATAATACTTATAATATCACATAATAGTCGTCATAGTTTAAAATTTTGTCGTTTTTATGTTTCAGTTATGTCCAGTGATGCAAACAGTTTAAACGATATATATCAGGGGTTTATTAACAGCAGTGCAAGTGAGTTCATCGTTATAATATTATTATTATTTGTTATTTATCGTGATTTTTGGATACCTTGCGCACCTCTATTATATTATGCAGTGTTAATACATGTAATAACTATAATATTATTATATTTTAGCCTATAATAATAATAATAATAATAATAATATTAAATTCGTTTATAAAATATTATTATTACTATGTTATCATCGCATAGTCGGCCACCCTCAAGTTGTATTAGTCCGCGGCCTGGTACAGCAGCGTAAACCTTATAATTATTATTATATTTTGTGTACGGCTATTACATAGCGTTCGATAATTATTATTCGCCCGTGGAGAGTGCAATGTATATCATTCCCTATACCACCTATATACTTATCGGTAATTGTATACACGTCGAGTACTAATAAATATTAAATACCACACATTTGGTGTCTACATTGCACATCGTGGTAATATCGTCATTGCGGTACACGACGTAGGTAATAGAATAGGTATACGTTAAGACTTAAAAACGGTGCGCGGTATACCAGCTATATAAAAATATCACCGCAGTAAAATTTAAAATTTCTCGATCGGAAAAATTACAATCAATCGCGAATTCTGCAAACTCTGCAAAATAATATACAAATTACGAATATCATAGTGTTTGCACAAAGATTTCCCATTCGCGCGATTCGCCGTACAGTTCGTACGCCACCTGTTATAATAATAATAATATATGGTACCTACCTAATAATAATTATTATTACCAGTCGCAATTTTTACGAGTTGCGAAATTATGACCGCTAATAATAATAACAATAATTGATACTCACACGCAGAACCACCACTCGTATAATATACTCGCGCCGGGGTTTTCATTTCGTAATGGATGGTACGGGTACGTTGTTCGCAATAACAGCATAATATAATATAACATTATAACTGGCTTCTCGTCGGTGGCGTGCGCATAGGTATTATATTATATTATAATATATATTGTGTACTGCAGCAATACAGCTCTGTAGCAGCCCGTTATTACAAAAATTAAACCGCGCTCACGTTATAATAATATTAAATATGATAATAAACTATCGAACATATTATATTATATGCCGTTTACTGCAAAATTAATGTAATAATAATTTCGAACAAAGTTTTGCGCACAGTCGTCGAGGCTCAGATTATCTCCTCTAACCTGATATGCAATATTATTATTCGGCGCGGGTAGTGTATAGTAATCTTATTTAGGACGTTTCTGTGGCTGGACGAAAGAAAATTAATTCGAGCTTGGGCTGTGGTTTTTATTTAAGGGGCAACAGTTAGGCAATTTCTAATCTAGTCGCCGCCGCCCGGGATTTAATCGTCGGTCGTAAATACGGTTATCTACTAGATAATGTGGTCATAAATGAATTTTGGTGTGAACGGGTACCTACCGACAAATGCTGGCCCTCGTACGCACAGACCATGCATGGATAGAAATCCATTAAAATTTCAGAAAGGCTAAATATTTTTAACATCAACGTGAGTGGGAAGCTTTGATGGCTTCGATTCCGCACAACTAAAAAGTCGTCTGTTTTTGGGGGTCAATCCCCCTCCCAGATTTCCGTCTATGAACACGTTTACAACAACTCGATAACAATATATACAATTTGTTATACGAATAAATTATTCGGCAATTATTACTTGTTTTTTTGACAAAATTAGAATTAGATAATATTGTCATATGATTGTAACAAAAAGATTTCAAATTGACAGAAAAACGTCTATAAATCATATGAAACATTTTCCGTTTTTTAGTTTTATATTGAATTATAATTATGACGGTATGATAAAATACACGTCTTCAAGTTTTCAATTACAGTTAAAAATTATACATGATTAAAGTGTTCCGCACGATCTATAGATAATTTTCTGCCGGATTCAAATCTTTTTTCACGATTGATATTGGACGACGTAACATTGAACTTTGTCAAAATTTTAGGTCTTTTGAATTAAAATTGACGGTAATAGCGAAGCCCCTTGAATTTTTAAACTTTTTTTCAAACATTTGAAGGCCGTCTGTTTTTCGGTCTTGACTATTGAGCAAAGTCTCACACTACGTATTTTTCTGTGAAGAGCTCCGCAATCTCCGAAGGATTATTATATAAACCCCCCTCCCCAACCATTTATCGAGTTTCCTGTTAATTGTATTGTAAAATTGTAACCAAATGTGTGTGCCCAACAGTTTTGCAATCGGAAACGACCATTGATCACACAACTGTTGCACGTCTCGACTGTAGTAACATCGATAACAATGAATAATAATATTGCATTGTAGGTGATTGGTCATTGATATAATAATATTTTTGGTAGCGCTAGTCGACTGTATTGTGCGATCCGTACGGATAGGCAACACAAACAACATCTGAACGTGCATTATAGCTATCGATGATTCAACGAGGCTGACGAACACTCGGCATATTACACGTCTTGTAATATTACAATTACATTTTGTTTCTATATCCGTGTCCGATATTCGTGATCGACGATTTTAGAGGAAGTTGAAGGGGTTCTTGAACTGCAATCTTCACCTTCGCCGAAATATAAAGACAATGTTCAAATTGCACACGATCCAATCATTCCATACAACTTTAACTACCTATTAATTTTAGTTGACAATTATTGGTATGTGTATATCGATCGATTTAATATCACAACGAGACATAATTACACGATAACTGCGTAACTAATTTAAAAATAAGCTTAAATACATATTTGTATTATACTATAATTTTCAATAGTAGTTTTAATAATTCTTTATTTATTTTGAAAGAAGAACTCATTTTTATATTATTGTTTATTAATTTGAAGAAAAAAACATATATAATTTTTAAATTGTAGCTATATATAATAACTATAATAAAAATAATAAAAAAAAAAAAAAATAAAAAAAATAAAAAAAATAAAAACAATAAATTTAGATATTGAAAACACATAATATTATTATTATTCCGACCGTCGACTGTTCTTTTTTGTTAATAAATACATATGTTTCGTGTAATGAGTGCAATTCGAACATGTTTACATTTTTCTGACTCGAATGCAATTTTGAACTCACCCGATTCTGGTTCACATATACACACACACACTTTCGTATAATGACAATAATATTATATTAATGTCTTTAAATCGGACGCACGACAGTTGGATGGGTCCAACAACAATATTACAATAACGAAAAAAATATAATATGCAATGGCACAGTGTGAAACTTGGTGGCCTTAGGAATCATAGGAGGTGGAGATCCCCCTTAAACACGAGAATTGAAATATTTAATGATGATGAAGCTAATAAAAACAAATTTATAATAACGATGATATCATAACACTATGGATTACTGTAGGTACTTGAAAATTTATTTAAAACGATAACATTGTCGACTTAAAGAATAATCTTTTTCAGCCTTCGTTTGACTAAAAAATAATAATCTTTCAATATTTTTTTTTTTTTTGTTTAACGTCGCAATAAAAGTATCTTTACGCTCTTTGCCTCCCTCCCTTCCACCCGATTAGGACGTAGACTCGGGGCCGGAGCCTAGACACACCACTGCTCCCGCGGAGAAGCAAAGTGCACGGGTAGTGCAACTATTGTGTGGTGTAGTATCCATTTAATATAATAGGTATCCGCTAATGTTCGGGTCGTTTGTGAAACACACACTAATTACCGGTACGCCACATATTATTATTATTATTATAGGTGTGTGACAATAATAACGACGTTGCGCAATAAAAATTCGTAAACGAGTTAAACGACTGCGACCGCCGCTCTGAGTATGCAGGTAATATATACATAGGTACCTACCCATTATATATGTATATATGCGCACACACACCACCTATTACATAAATATATTAAACGAGCGGAAGATCCGCCGAAAACACTGCAACGATTACGTAATGTCACACGCCGCGGTCGCGACGAGATGGGTAAATCATTAGTGGCTGGTGGGCTGTTTGTTGATAATACATATTATCTGTACGATATATATACGTCAAGGCGCATGTAATATACTATATACATCGTCATATAAGCATTAAAAAGCAATAATATAATATTTTTATCCTTTGTTCGCACGGCGACGATACGCGCTCGATTTTATAATACCTAGGTTTTAATTTTCTCTGCTTACGTTGTGTAAACTTTACAACTAAACGTATACAGCCGCTAAAGAGAATATTATATTATACACATGTGGACGAAACGCGCTGTCGTTAATTAATATTATACCGCGCCGAGGAGTATAGGTATAATATTATTTTTTATAGGTGGGTTACCTATGTATTCGTTCATTCGTTCGGCGACACGCGTGGTGTGCTGGACTAAGATGTTTTCGATTTTTGAAAACCTCAAACGCGAGTTTTCCGCGCCGAATATAAAGTTTTTTTTGTTTTTTTTATTATAGTTTCTAGTAAATAACTATTTTAGCTCAATGCATATATTAAGGTTATACAGTAAAACTCGCTAAGACGCTTTTTTCCGCCATTTCCTAGACATTTTCTATACTGGTTAAGTTAAACTCGCACAAGATGCTTTTCTGATTGAGACCCCTCTTTTGAGCTGGTTCTTCGAAGAGCCTCTAAAGCGAGTCTTACGTATATATTGTACGTATGGTAAGGATGTCGTTTTGTTATAATACGTTCTGTCGGTGACATAATATTATTGTTATTATTATTATCATCATCAGACCGATAAATGCATTTGAGGAAATATTAATATATGGTTATAAAATGCATATTCAGACGGCTAATGACTCCAAACTTTATACTGTCCGAATGCAAATTAAAACTAACTATATCTCTAAACATTATTAAATGGCAGGTTATTTTCTTGAAAGACCTAACTCATCTAAAAAAAAAATTCTTTTACTTATGAAATTAGCAATAATAATAGAGTTGCTGTTATTGAAGACCAGGGTATTCATTTTGAATTTGATTTGTTATTTAAACTTAAACGTATATAGGTCATCTGCAATTTAATAAACATCTTATATAGATGCAAGATGGTCTTATTAACGTAAATACTAAGAATTTTAATGATATATTTCGCTTAAAAACTTTTTACTGTTCTCTAATACGTTCCACTTTAAAATTTTGTTCCATAATTTGATCTCAGGATTTCTGTCAACTCACAGGTAAATACTTTAAAACTGTGAATACCTACAAGTTTTTCAAAAAAATAACATTTGTTTCTACTCTACAATTCTTTCTACATCTATGTATAATAAATTGTATATATTTAGAGAGAAATATTTTCTAGAGTTCACTTAAATTTCTAACTTCTAGTTTTGCTCGACATAAAGCATTCAACAGAAAATATTTTTATTTTTAATTCATATGGTCAAACCATCGGGCAATGTTCCATCTTATTTTCTATAGAAGCAAGGAGTTATTTGTCATTCCTTATTATTTGCTACTACCTACTACATTATAATTATGAAAAAGTGCGATGATGATTATTTTTCCCCTCGACCATTAAATTTGAGTATTAAACTAATAGGTATAAATGTACAATAATTTTTATCATTTTGGTATTTTTTTTTCATCTACTCATGATAGCTTCAAATACGACGTAACTGCGAGTATTCCTAAGAAATAATAATGGTGTGTGATTAATAATTATAAATGTCGTATGTCTGCGACATATATAATACTGCGGGCCAGTGTCGTAAGCACACGTTTAATGGCAGAATAATATACAATAATAATAATATAATACACAAAGGTTCATTACACCGCACTGACGCTCGCTGGTAAAACAACATGATATATTTTATAATTAATAATAAAATACACTAACCTCGCAGGTCTGTGTTTCAGTGGAAAAATTCGCTCTCATCCCAATCAATTATGGATTATTCCCAGTAGAAAGCGAAAATGTTTAGTACCCAGCTACTATATACATATCCATACCCAAAAATAGCCAATCTCTATACCGGCTTGTCATTATACTTTTATGATATTAATATGTACCTACGTGTTTCTCTGCGAAATAACCACATCACAAATCACATGTCTAAAAGTCAATTTTCCTTTGTAGCCGTGTGATCCGCGGGCTTCAAAGTCGTTTTTCACGGAATATCGTACAAATCAAATCAATCCTTTGACCCTTCTGAAAAATCGCACGATATAATATATATTTAAGGTATAGTAAAAAAAAGTCCAGATTTTTTTGTTGAAGTATAATATATACTTTTCAGTTTTCACAATATCATTACACTACAGCCGCACGAGCATTTTAATAGATATATTAACGAAAAAGAAATTAAGATAATATTATGTATTCTTTTGACATTATTTCTTTGATATTTTGTCCTATGCAATTTTGATTCTTTCAGTATTTATGTACTTAGACTCAATGATTGTTTAATACACATAATGGATATGTTATCGATTTTTTTTCATATAACATAATATTATATTATATATTATACACTATACGTATGTGTGATGATGACTAATGACAGAACAACATAAAACGTTTAGGTACCTATAATGGAAAAGTTTGTCTAAGCACAACACGTCAACACTGTATACGATTAATATGTAATAGTTATCATTTGTGAATGTATTGTATTATTATTATTTATTACAAAACAATTAAACATGTTTATATAATAACATTATTAATTATTACGTATAATATTATAATAATTAATAACACCACGATTAACACTCTATTTCCTGTACAACATAGCCCTGTGATTGTTAAGACTCAATCGAGGAAACTCGATTGGTTTATTAATCGCAAATCACATATTATTTTCAATTTTTAGTATTAACGATTTGGTCATTCATACATTTATATAATATGTGTAACGTTTATTTTTGAACTTAAAAACAATACTTTTCATTAATGGAAAATCGTAAATTCCAAGTCTAAGTTGACAAATTACGATTTAATAGGTAGGTAATACTAGTAAATATCGATAATCAGCCAACAGATATTTAAATATTTAAAAAGTTGTGATTCGATAACATAAGTTGTTTTATTATTTAAAAAATGGCGTGAACGATATTGTATAATAATAATTATTATTTGTTAAACAGTTTATTGAGCCGACCGAAACAAAAACATTATAATAATAGGAAATGTTACGCGTATATACTATTATATCAATCATCGATCAATTATTGGGATTAAATAACACTTTTGTTTTTATATTGGACTATTATGGTGAAATGATTATTAACGATAACAGTACGATCATAACTATTTAGGCAGTACCTATATTTTATGTAACTAAATAACTCCGTGTTATTCTACAAAGAGTCTTAGATAATTTTTTTTTTTTTTTTTTAATTACGTTTGTTAATTTTAATTTTATTATAATTCGTATAACTTAAAAAAAAAAAATGAAAATTCACTCATGTCCATTATAGTTAAAAAAAAAAAAAGGACACAAGACTGCTATAGTTGCGATGCCCTACTACAAGGTCGTCTCTCTATACATACGGATATCCCGTGAAAGTTCGTACCTACAATATAAAGTTATGTTGTGATAAAAAAAAACTGATAAGTTTCACGCATTTAAGTCTCTGTCCGCGCATATTTACAATAATAATCAAACTGAAATTCAATACACATTGATAATAAAACAATTATTGTATTAATAATTGTCAAGACGTCCGCCTGCTGCTAATAATATGCAAGTACGACGACGACAGCATTTTGTTGAACCTGTGCTCCGCGGCGATTGAAATGCAAGAATAATAATTAAGATTACTATTTTTAGAACCGTTTTTTGTTCTTCCATAACGTCTGAAGCTTCAGCACAAATATGTTAATTACCAGCTTAACACCCGTGACATTTATAAGTTAAAATTTCCGTAACCGAAAAGTGTCACGCGCACTTAACATTTGGACGCCGCGCTTTGTCGCTGTGGCCGTCCGTACTCCCGTGCATATTGTATACAGCACGTTTCTGAATCGAAAATCTCGAAATTTTAATAAGACACATCATGACGATTTATATGACGCACAATTGTCGCCGTTCGCGACACGCCGAATAATTGGTTATATTCAACGTAAAACGATAATGGATGGAATCGGTCACGTACAACCGCGGTATACGCGTGTACCGGCCCCCACGTGCCTATCAAACATAACGATTGTGTCAAATGAATGTCTGAATGATAATGTTATAATTGCATATGTGATGAATGCTATTTTTGTTTTCATCACTCGAAGGAATTATAGTAAACTTAACGCAGGGCAAAATTAAATTCATACATAAGGCTGCAGCAGAGCTTGCAAACGTTATGATTATAACGCAATGTATGACAAAAAAAACAATTGAAATTCCAAAACGTAATTAAAACAGAAAATGATAAACAAAAATAATTGAATACCACAAAACAAAACATAACGGTTAACAAAATTTATAATACATCATTAAACAAAATATGACTCAAAACGTAATATATAGGATATCATTAATCGAAATAATTTAAAATCCATTTACTCAAAACTTATAACTTATAATATTGATTGTGTACTTATGTAGAAATATTTATTTTACGCGATTTATTTTGATCTTATAGCAATGAATCCGAGAATTTATTATATTTCGTATCCATTCCCTATATATTTGATTTTTAACGCTAAAGTTGTATAACGTTTTAATCTTAAACAGTATAAATAACGTAAAACGTTTTTTTTTTCAAATGCAAGCCCTGATATAAAATAGTGTACAATATCGATTAATAATATATTATAATATATATTACCTACCTACAAATTCCATGAATATTGTTGATTATAATACAAATTATTCACCTTTAAAATGCGGCGATTATAAAGAGCCGCGCTCACGTACAAAGAAAACGAGTCAATAAAAAAGTTAAATTTATTCAATACCAGAAAATTGTATTCTTCAAGACTTCGTTTTATCCGAAAACGGCATATTGGAAAACGTTTATTCGATGGTATATTTATACCCTACGCGTATACGCTCCACAAAGGTGCATCATATATGCTCAAATGCCCTTTACAGCACCGATAACATATTATAATATATATATATATATTGTGTATAATAGTGTATAATATACGTATATTATGATGGGCATAGGTGCAAACGACTACCGTCGTGTATAGGGGTTGTGAACGGGGCGGGTTTGGCGCCTTCCCCGAGAAAAGGGCCCCGCCCCAGACGAGCAACGGCGTTTTACCGCCTCGAAAAGCCATCATTTGAAAATTCGAAAACGCGTGTAACTTTTCCGCATTCGATCACGGTGTAGGTATATACACGAATTATGTTTTTTTTTTTTTTAATATACATTATGGCAGAGCACCATAATATGCATCTGGTGCCTGCACATTCCGATTTCGCCCGTGAAACGTAACGGCTGAATGTACCTTGAACGTGTGTACGCCGTCGACGCGTTATAATATAATATTTAATTTTTCTATATTTATAAAAAACGGGCGCGGGCTAACCAAAAAATATAATGTTCTTGTTTTGCACTTGTCCAACACTGCAGTGATGAACGGTTGTTTACATATACTCGACTTAAAAGGGTTTTTTTTCCCTACAAAATATTTTCGTCTTGACGACTGCGTCGGTCCAACTGCTGTTACTGTAGCAGGTGTCGTTTTTAATAATCTTTCGAATGCAGATAGAACCCGTCGGGGCCGCCGGTTTTAAGGAGAGGACGCTGATTTTTTTGTAATTATTTTGATTCACCAAAAAATAAAGAAAAATGGATACGATTCAAATTTACACATGTTACAAAAATTCACATATAACAGTTTAATATTTATTTGAGAATTAAATTCTCATTAAAAAATTAAAAGCTAGTTATTTTTTGTATTTTACGTGTAGGCATTAATGTAATGCATCATGTAATAATAGGTACCTATAATATGCGTTTAAATGAACGAGCGGTGTTTTAGATGAGATATAGGTTTAAAATGAAAATAAAATCTATAAAAGTTTTGGACATTTAATTCTATTGATTACTTGACATTACAAATTGTTATTATTAACTCAAGTCATACACTCACACTTATGTTTATAGACGATTTCTATTTTTGTAACTTTATACTTATAGTGACGAATCAAGAGATTTGGAACCTGTAGGCACTCATTATTCTCTCCCCCCCCCCCCGGCCCACCATAACACAAATCACGAATGGTCCTAAATATTATAGATTTTCTTATATGATATTACTTTCCAGATTTGATTGTTTTTTTTTTTCTTTCTTTAATCTGACTATTAAGTAAATTAAAAATGTTTTTGGCAAGTTAAAAATATTAAATGTTTTGTTAATCAAATAATATACTGGCAGGTTTAATTTTTCAAGTCCCTCCCCCTCCTCCAAGCTCACAACGCACTCCGACAAAGGGCCACCACATGCCTAAATCCATCCCCGAAAGGCGTTTATGACTATTCCAAAAGCGGAAAGCGCTAACAAGATGATACACCTTACTGCGACTGTGATTTTTTCCCTGTAATTAGAAAATAAATTAGTGGCGTGCCTTCCCAAAACTCATCGGATAGGATATAATCTTTCATAGATTTCGATCCCGGTCGACGTTATCGAAATGTTGGAAATTCGTTTGGAAGAGAATAATAATAATTATTATTAAAGTAGTTAGAGTGGGAATGGGTTGGAACGGATAACGATTAACGGTAAGCGTGCCGCCATCTAGCGGACAGTAAACGAAAACCGAGCGTCAACCGCACGAATTGACAGTAGATCAACAGATGGCGTTGCCAATACGTCTGGGAGCGCAGAATCTAACCGCACGCGTTGCTTTACAAAAATAATATTACGATATTAATTATAAATTTCGTTGCAATGCGCCACCGACGACGACACGTGCCACGGAAAAAAATATTGGTATAAGTATTCGCGGCCGAGTGTGCGACTCTTAATTATTATTATTATTATTATGAAAATTCGACCTTCGTCCGATGTCGTTAACGACTTTAAATTATTATTATTATTATTGCTATTGCTATTGCTATTACTGTGACCAAATACTATGCATTTACGATTTACCTAATGTAATGTTACGATTTGACATTAAAAAATTTCGTATTCGATGAGCTCCACACCGTACGAACCATTGCCGCGTGCGTAAATCGCGTATACGTTATCGCAATGTTATTGTATAGAGTTGTTGATCGTGATGCGTATCGAGAAATACCCAAATAAACATTATGATTATAATATTGCAATAATCAGAGCGCGGAATTTTGTGCGACTGTATATTTTTACGTTTTCGCATTATTGGATTTTCGTCGGTAACGTTTACGGTATGAGGCTTATGGCGATTTTTTTTTTTTTTTTTTTTACATAGGTATCACTGCATGCCTATTTAACGGTTATTGCACATCTGTGCATATTTTGACAAAATTAAAGATATGTCACATATTGGAGCGAAATTAAAAAAAAAAAAAAAAAAATTATATAAAGCAATTTTTCATCAAGTAGAAAATTCAAATATAATTTTTGAACGCACTAAATAGTAATTAAAATTAAGACGGGTTCCTACAGTAGATCCCTATATAATTATAAATCCTATAATTTATTTTAAATTATTTAAATACACCATCGATTTAAAAACTAACAATAATAAATGTGTGCATTTTTTTACCATATTACTTGATTTAAATTTTTTTTTCTTGCATATTTTCACGGTTTCAACTGCATATTATAATATGGCTTATTTTGATACTTTTTTGTGAATAAAAATCCGAGTTCTAATTATGTTACACGATGGTTGTTGCGTGCACGAATATCGCATACAATTACCCGCATGAATTGTACACAGACAAATTAATGAAACAATATAATAGTAAACGATGGAGAGAAAAAAAATATAAACTTGATATTTTCGCTACGTGGAAAACATTAAATCATATTATATATTTTGTTTTTGATATTGTCGCTGTTCTAATATGTAACAGATAAAACTCAAAAAAATTATAATATGTCAAAAGATATAGTTAATTGTGTAACGCAAAAACGATTACAACTAAATGTTATTTATTTATTTGTTAAAGTTTTGTTACCGGTGCAAATATAACGCGAAATATAGGCTCCTCGAAATCGTCAAGAAAATAATCAATTCAATAGAATTCCAATTAATCTATATAATTTTGGTCATTGTTTGGTTGCAAAGGCAACTATAACGGTCAGAAGAAATTCAGTTAAAAAAAAAATGTATAAAAAATTATTGGGTCCTGCCGCCTATATAATAAAGGTAATCTGTAACTGCAGTGTATAGTTAAAACTAATTAATTTTTTTTTTCATTCTCATTGTATACATTGATTTCAATACAAATGAACAAATAAAATATTCTTTGGTTTAAATATTTTGTTGATAGAAACGTGTAATTGCATAAAACGTACAGCTAGTAGTTATGTGTAATGAGAAGGCATCCATACTATGCCTTCTCATTACACAGTTAATTTTTAAAATAATTCTTTGTTATAGTTTAACAATTTTTAAATTGTACAATCAGTATTTATGATTTTAATGATTAAAATAATTCATTTTATATAAACCAAGTTAATAGTTAATGTTTTTTCTACATGGTATTAACTTCAAACCTTCAAAAAGAGTTAAATATATTGTTTGTTAACTATATTAAATTGTAATTTAACGTTCTTAACGTTGATTTGAGTCAACTAACTACAGTTCATTTTTTTTTTCATTAACTTTCCGATCTCTGCGTTAAGTTTATTTTTAAAAAATACTATTAAAATCGGAAGGTTTGCTTCACACGCGATAGTTGTGATATAAAATACCTAATATACACATGTATTAGTGTATTAAATAAACCACCCACGTCCTTCAATATAATATACATAATATGTGTTATATCATTGTGTGCCTTTAATAAAAAATAGTAATCGCGTTGTTATATATAGGTATGGGTTAGTTAGGCCAACCTTAGGTAGGCGATGTAATCATATAATAGGCGCAATTTGAAGGAGGACTTGGTCTTTGTTTAGTTCCCAGTTTTTAAATTAGCACCCTCATAATTTAGTTCATTCGCGCGGTTAAGTCACCATTCAATAACGCAATAATTCTTGTATACACAAGAAGTCTAAAGCAATTATTATATTTTATATATGATTATTGATTGGGGGTGGGAGTTACTATCGTTGCGTAATTCGTTATCACGAGAGTAACTGAAAAAAATCGGGGGCTTCGGTACCCCCAAACGTTTTCATTAAGTGAAGTCTAGGACCCAAACGTATAGTAAGGACCGTATCTCGTCCCTAAGTTACCTAGGTGCCTTTGTTTTATGTGTTATAGCTGATATCTACTGCAACAAATATAACGGTCGAATAAAAGGGCACAGTATACAGGACAATTTTTTCCGTCGTGATAATGTAAATTGATCACAGGCCGTTTCCGTCAAATACGTTATTTAATGAATTTTGATTTTCAGCTAATGCGTAATGTACACTACGTGTAATAGTGCTTTGAAATTTGTAGATAATCGTCAAAACCGTATACAGCGATAGCCGTCGATATAATAATAATAATAATATGATGTTATATAATGTTATACACTATTACATGTGAAAATTTAAGTAAACTGTTTTTTTTTTTTTAAATATGGTGTGATTTTTGAATAAAACCATGGTTTGATTGTTCATTTATTTAACTATTGTACGTCTTTATCATTACATTTTAAAATATTTTAAAACTGTTGAGGGTAAATAATTTTACTTACCTTTGTTAAAATACATTTTTATTTTATTCAGATATTATTTTTTAATAATAAAATAAATATCTGTTAATTATAATACCTATGCAATTATATACCAAATGATTTTAACATTTTTTATTGTTGTTTTATTGTGTACAATGCATAGTATTGTTATATTTGTGCGCTTATTACATGGGTCCCAAACACTATTTAGCATAAACGTTTTTTCAATAAATTACATTTTGACGTAGGTAAACGCGAATCGAATTTTTTTTTCATTTTTGAGAACGACTTTTTAGCCGGAAAATAAGTTATGAGTTATGACCAACATTAATGACTGTCACAATTTTCCTGTTTTTCTTTAGTAAAAAATGCTCGTCAGTGCCCAACGCGTAATTACATTTCACTAGGTGCTTTTTTTTGCTATGTTTCTTATATTATCTTTTTTTGTCTCACCGAAAAATCGTATTTTTAAACTTCATATGTTCCAAGATAGAATTTGTTTTATCATAATGTTAATGTACGATTACGAATATTGCACTTACATCGTATTTTATATTTTATAATAACATTCAAAGTTTATGTTATGCGAATATGTGTGAAGTGACAGAATATAAAGGCGGTACAGCTGCACGGTGTTTGAACTTTAATCGTTTATAAAAAAAAAAGCTATTAGTTTGATATTCGCTATAATAATATGTGCTCTTATCGTTAAGTATATCGACATACGCCAAAATGTTTACAAAAATATTCTGTTGTCGTTCAGAGCAAAAAAAAAAGTCAAAACAGCTTGAGAAAAAATAGCAAAAATTTTAAAAAATAACAGCGTTTGATAAATAACCCGAAATAAAAACATATTATAGCTGGCACTTTAAATAATGGTTTTTTTTTTAATCATTCGTTTTATAAACGCGCCGATATCGACAGAAACGGTGAAAACCAGTGTGCTGTATACCTAATATTATATAATTGTGCATAATAATATGGCACGTGCCATTTTCGCCGATGTGAATGTTCAAAAACTAACGACTGGGAATAAATAAAAAAAAAAAAAGAAATGATAAACCGCCAACTGTACACAATATAATATTATAACAATATCGCTTTCTGCTGTTGGCCAGTTGTTGAAATAAAACGGATACTTTATTCGAAAAAAAATTCACATTTATAACATACAGCGAGCGGCTCGCCAAACCGACTATACCATTATTATTATTATGATGTTATAAATGATTATTATTATTATTATTGCGCATCGCATACGATTTTTTTTTTTTTTTTTGCAAACCGAGGTGTTGCGTAACGACGATTGGTCCAAGTTCGCACGGGCGTCAGTTTTCCCTCTGCATAATATAATACATTACGTATAATATACGTAAAAAAACGCGCAAAATTGCGCCGGCGAGAGCACGAAATCCGGTCTCTCGCGATTATATTTCAAATGAATAGACTTTGATTGTCGGAAACAATGTGTTGCATTAGACATGTATATAATATGTATTATAATACCGCGTAGGCACCATATACACATGGGTATATATATCGTATATAGATTATAATATATAATTATGTACATAAAGTATTAGTATAGTATATACATATATATTTAAGTATAAGTAGGTATATGGATGGGCGTGGTATTATGCTATATACTGTGTATAGGATATAAATTCTACTATTATTACTCATTCTCATACACATATAGGTAAAACACCGGTCTACGAAATCCGCATATAATATTATATTTTATACCTAATGACTTATGCGACGCGTAATATATTATATAAAAATGCGTTACATTGTCAATGTTCCAAGTAGCTCAGAATAAGTTGTAGATAAGAGGGGAGGGTATATAATATATTTTAATATATGTATAGGTAACTACTTATAAGCAGTATAATAATATTCGACTAATTATTGACAACCATACTATTTTTCTATGAAAATCTTTGATAGTAAAAACTAATTATTAATAAATTAATATTATATATGTATTAGCTACACACACAAAATTAATAACGATTATTATATTTCATATAGAGAAAATAATACGATATTTCTCTATATTATATTTACATCGAGTAAATAATATGCTGATTAAGAAGCTTTTTCTGTATTGTTCTTTAGAGCAGAAAAATATATTTAATTTGAATTTAAAAATTGTACCAAATCTAAAAAAAAATTCTTCATAATATATTCTATATAATATGTATTTGATTTACTATTATCATCGCGTTTTAATGCCTAATATAATCTAACCTTTTTGGAAGTTAATGGGAATCGTTCCTCATTATTTGTCGAAATTCGTGTGGTATCTTCTGAATAATATAATGTTTAATAATGATTATTAAAAATAAAATGAATTTGAACCCAGTTCGAATGTATGCTACACCCATTACCCGTATCCTATAACAGTTTAAACACCGTGGTCCAATCCACGCATCAAATTTTTTCCCTAAAACACGGTTGTCAAACGGTTACATAATTTTAGCACTTCACAAAGATCCCGTAGTGTCATCCCCATAGTAGTCGGCCCGATTGGCATAGAAACCACCTGCCGATTCCAATACCAACTGGTATTATAGATAATATTTTAGTGACACCCGTGCATCACGAGACGCAACGGAGACACGACCGTCAAAACGAATGCAACTGCACGCTGCAGCGGTCGGATATCTGTAGGAGTACTGCAACAATAGACGCATCTTTTTAAAATTATATACGCTGTCAGTGATGGCAGGTGAATCGTAAATTGTTGTTTTTTTTTAACTCAAAACCACTGTACGCGTACAAATCAATCCGACAGCCTTCCTTGTCTCGTCGTTTTCAGAATTTTAGTTTATTTGGAACATTTTGATTGAAATCAAAAATCTACTATATACACGGTTGTGTAGGGGAAGGGGTCGATTGCTCCTCACGCTTCCGTTCCTTGGAATCTTAGTCCGGATATCCGCTGATGGGTCACCGCCGCATATTATACAGCATTTAAGCTTTTGGGCCTGGCTATTTATTCTTCTCGCGCGTTTTAAAAGCACTCGTCGTCGTCGTCGAATATTATAATGTACACATAATAACATTATACAGTTTATACCTAATTTTGTATATAATAATATTGTTGTCCGCCACCCAAGACACTCGTTGTACGTTCTGTGTTCGGAATACAATTTACAGACTACGGAAACCGTTGATTAGGATTATGCAGTGTGTTTATAGATAGGTAACCATCAGCGCGATCGGAATTATAACGACTACGATGGTAAAACGGATAAAACGTATGTGTGTGTGTGTGTGTGTGTGTGTGTATTTTATGATAATATATGAAGGGGCTAGTCATTGCTAAGACTAAGCTTGTAAGCATACTGCCTATTGTTAACGATGGAACACGTCCGCGACGATCTGCGGTCGGACCACGACGACAAGGCTTCAGCAGAATTCGTAATTTTTATCGATGGATGATGATGTACTTTTGTAACATAATTTCACACAGCCAAACCCGAAAAATGCGTTGCGGGACACGGGAACACAATTTGACCGTTCCTCCGTTTATCGTTTCCAATCCGTATGTACACGATGACTAATGCGTCACGACATTGTTCAGCAAATCACTAGTCAAGGACTTTTTTGTCCGACCAAACAATAGTACGAAATCGCCTAATTTTTAATGATGATAAAAAAAAAAAATACCAAGCCAAAATGTTTTGAAAATATAATACATAGGTATATCATGTGTTGCGTCGTATACACAATTCCCTATCCACAAGCTCTTTTGTCGATTCTGCAGTAAATATAATAACGTGTTCAATATATTATTATTTTTAAACTCTTTTTCAATTCATCTGTATTTTTTAAAATTATATATACTAATACATTTTCCTTGTATATATACAATCTACTGCAGCAGTTTCAATCCGTTCGTTGCTATAGCACAAACCATTTTACGGATGATACACGAAGGCTCTTTACCACAATATAATAATATACCAATATGCAAAGAAAACGATATTATTACAAAAATAAACGTTTAACTGCAAAATCGTTTTTAAATTGCGTATAGCTATGCAGTTTATACTTAGGCACCACCTATACCACGTGTAAATTAAATGCGTACCTTGTAAGTACCTAGTTATTTATTACAATATCATAATTTATATACACCTATAGGTTAGTCACCGTATATAATGGGAAGCTCGAAGCTATATAATATTATATCATCATATATATGATACGTATTATGAGTGTGTATAATATTTTGTTTTTAATCAGTTTTTCCTATGTACATCGACCTATTATAAATATGTTTTTTTATTCAAGTCATTTTTGTACCCACGAATAATTTTTTTCAAATTAATTTATTTTTAATTCGTTGTCATTAAATAAATTATTTTTATGGTATAGGTATATATAGAATGGCCACATTTATTATTTTTTTTTTTTTGCATTGTCTATTTAAAATATTGACGTATTCCACAATTCGTTTTCCCAAAAATTTTAAGTTAAATTATTAACATCTTTAAATTAATTCAAAGAGTTTTGTACAACATTACAAATTCCAAACAAAATACAAACTTTATTAACTCTATAAATACTAAATTGTAATATGTTTATTATTAATTCATTTTTTTTTTTTTTTTTGAAAAAAACAAACCTTCAAATTAGATTTGTTTTAAATCACACGAAAACTAAATTACATTTTTTTCAGGAAACCTGACACGACCATAGATACCCTGTGTATATATATATATATACATATGTGTATTATGTGTAGATAGTTATTATAAAGCAGTGTTACATTATGTATTTTATGATATTTATTATGCACTTTTATAAACACGTGCGTAATTACTATATTTTACTTAGCCGCCGCGCTGAGGCGATGAAAAATTACAACGCCTTGCACCTTGATTATAAATTATAGCGTACGCGTGATTAATATTAACAATTGTTTAATGATCTCGATAAATTTTATACGAGAACCGGGGAACGTGCAATTATACGACGAAACAGAAACAAGATAGATATTATTATGATGATGTATACGCACAATGCGCACATGCATATAGATGTGTAATGTGTATTATATTATATATATACCTATTGTGTTATATTCAGCAGCGCCTGCAGGAGAGGACACTAGAGGCACGTGCCTTATGCCCTCCCACCGTGACGCTATATAATGTAATTATTACAGTTATTTTTTTTCTCTATTCGCACAAAAGTATATTATAATACCTAAAATAATGTTTCATATAATATTCTGCAATATATTCATGCGCACATTGACGAGAATAAATTATAATATGTACATGCGTACTTACATGTGTTCGCGGTATGCCAGCAGCCAGCATACTTGTGTAATAATTAATTGAAAACTTTACATATTACATTATTATATTATAATATACACTGCAGGGATGGCCAAAATTGTATTTAAATAAACTGAATGAAAAATATATCAATTCTCATCGAACAAGTACAAGACAATATCATTAAAAAAGAAAGCTAGATATGTAGTTTGTTTAATATTTAAGAACATATAATTATAATAATTCTATAGGTAATAGGTGTATCTATATTATTAATAAAATTAGTAATTTAATAAAACAAAATTATACAATTATAATTTTAAGTGGTTTGAATAAATTGACTGTTGTCTTTCAAAAGACTAATTTTTAAGAATTATGACCCGATAATTTTCACCTAGTCATAACGTGATTGAAGTCGGACGTTGAAAACATTCTTTTAATAGGGGCTGAGTAACACGACAAACTTGTATAGCAATTTGAAACGAATAAAAAGTTTCTTTATTAATGAAAAATGAAAAGTGAAACTCGATAAGTATTTAGTGTTTACTATTGATTGTGTTGTTATTAAAAATACTAAATACATTATTGAGTAGAAATAGTATCTAAATCCAAGATACAAATTACTCGAGGAAAAAACTAAGTAGGTATCTAAGTAAATACTAAATATAAGATACAGATGTATTTCAAATATTTCTCTTCCTTGTATGTATATTACTGATAAAAATGTAATAACTCATATTGAAAAAATAATTTTTTTACATATGTTTTTTCATTATATTCGTTACAACCACTATTGTATGACGTGATTTTTGAAACTTCGTTATCACACTGCAAAATAATGTGTCCGTTTAGTTGAGCACCTGTTCTTATAATCTGTAATATATAGGTAATATTACCTACTTATATACATACAATTAATTTCTCATTATTATTATTATTGTTACATAATTTGACCAGTATATCCATATGGCGAAATCATATTGTTTGCCCATGTAAATCGAATAAAAACATGGAAAAGATTTACAAAAGTTTCTACTATTCTGTTTTCAAACATATCCGGCACGATACTGCAGATCATTATAATAATATGTATTTAGTGATGTAATAGTCGAGTGGTGGCTAATCGGTTCGAAATCCTGGCAACACGATACCTGCTGCAAATACACTGATGTAGGTACGCCTACATTTTAAAATGCGTTTATGTGTCCCAAGACAATTACCATGCAGATTACCAACAATATCGAAATCGAGAAAGAAGATTAAATCGTTACGACATTATACCGTTACATTATTATGTTTTGTATAACGTGCCAAAGTATTAGAAATTAGAATGTTTACATATATTATGCAGTCAGAAATGATAATAATACATGCATAATAAAAGTAGGGCCTAGTATTGGCCAATATATTATGTAGGCAGGCCCGTCCTTAAAAACAAATTTTGAGGCCCAGTGTGAAAATAATTACCGAGCCTAACATAAATGTATATATTTACAAGTGCCATTAAAGTACTAATTACTTTCTTACTGTTCATAAATTGACTCAGGCCAACCACTAGTCGGCTATTCAGAGCCAGAATGGTGGTAGAGACCAAAAATCTCGGGTTGACCCATCTAACGTCATCCTCAACACAAGTTAGTACCACGGGATCGGATGCCCCATCGGACACCAGGGAGGCGTGCTTCCCAGGAGACGGTGCCCCTCTAAGATTGAGGAGCCTACCTCGACTGCGACGTGGTGGCTGTGGCAAGAGTAATCGCTAGATAGTGAAAAGCGTTGACCCGACGAGAAAGAGGCACCGAATAGCCAATTTCAAATAGGGTACGGTTATTGATCGGTGCTCGTGTTCCACAGAAGACGTGTGTGAGGTGTAAAAACTGAACGTAGGCTCACGCGTCCCTTGAATATCCAAAGGCTAAGGTGAGGAACACGCGTGAGGCGAAAGCCAAACCAAAACCTGGACTTACTCCTGTTCATAAATTGAACATTTTAAAATTAACCGACTTCAGAAAAATAATTGTTCATATTTCGATATAGAAGCAGAAGAAATAATGTAGTCTTCGTATTATGTACACCAAAAAAGTCATAGCAGTTACAGGACGACACCATAATAATATATTTTCAAGAAGCGAATTAAGGATTTGAGCAGTGCACGAAATAAAAAAGCTCTATTATGGTTTTCTGAAAGTTTACTGTACTCTATGGTTTTGTACTTTCGTCCGATCATGTTTACCTCGTTATTATATATTATATTCTTAATTACGACAGAGAAGTATTTACTTATTGCAATATATATATATAATATTAAATATATCGTTATTTTTTTTCCAAAAAATTCCTTCGTTATTTCTATATAAAACATAACGTTTTTATATAGTGCCATGAGATTTTCAATTTTTTTTCCAAACGCGAGGCCTACGACCTGCTTTCCTTAGGTGCACCAATAACTGAACCGAAGAAAATCGTTTAAATACCTAACATAATATAATAAAATATTACATATTATTATATTTTCATCTCCTGACTATTGATGTTTGGGAATTTCTTTTAAATTCCTCTCCATACCTTATGTACAATAAATTCGAGATCGATAGTGTGCCCATATATACTGTTGTTATATATATATATATACTCACACTGGAACACTGGCGACTATATATAGGTTCGCGTATATTACATTCTATCGTTTGGTATATTATACGCGATGACGTTATGTAAAATTTCATCGACTGCGCTTGTATATATCGCAATTCTCTCTCCCCCGCGCGTTTGTGGTGTACTTGAAAGCCTTATAACGTTCGTGTACACATGATACAATATATATATTATTATAATAATATATTAAAAATATTCGCTTGCACCTATCTAGTTTGAATATTACGTAATCGCGGTGCAAAATGGCGTCCCTATTTGTCAGTAAATCGCAGCGCTATACGTCGTCGCGCAGATAATAATATATTTGATTTGCAGCTTACATTTATATATATATATATATATATACATGTTGTACAAGTATATAGGTATACTGCTACGAGACGGCATCTATATCGTTCGCAGATATATTATGATATCGGCGACGGTGTCACAACCGCGCGCCGGGCTTTCTTCGCGATCTCTTCGAGATTTAAATATTTTAATGGGGTTACCGATTATTTCTCGCCCTTGGCATCAATATACATACAATACGCCGTATTATGTGCGCGTATATTATAATATAGGTACCCGAGACGTTCTAGTGTTTTAATTAATATAGTATCTGTGCGATTTATTATTTTCGTCTATAGGTATTATATTATTATTATTATTATTATGATTATTTGTAATAAAATACGCGTCGACGTCATTTGTGCGGTGTACGCAACGCCGCGCAACAGATCTCCGGCCGCGACCGTTTTAATACCTATCATATATTGGTAACCGAACGTTGAAAATATTTTAATATACCCACGTGTGGGTAACTATGCCCACAGGTTTACAACAAGATAGTAAACAAAAAAAAATATTCTACCGAAACGTAAAACCTACGATCGGTATTTTTCACGAATAAAATATCTTCGACGAAATAGGTACGTGTAAACTTATATTTTGGTATGCTTCTCCTCTATAATAATAATAATATAATATAAGCCAAGCGTGTAGGTATAATATTATTCGCCGATACATAATGATATTATAATACTATACTATGATGTACGTATAATATCTGCTGCTGCGGTGTATTTATTTCATGTGCGTTGCATATTCATTATCACAACTGCAATTATTACTATTATTTTACTTCTCTCGAGGTTATTTTCCATATATACATCACAAACAATATAAGTAGGTATATAATACACCTGTGTGACGTTTCGTGTAGAACTCGATATACATGCATATTATATTATAGTCGTGTGTAATGAAATACATTTATATTGAATGCAATAACATAATCATATATTATTATTGTACATTTTACCGTGATTGTGCATTGGCTCGTAACGGCGCGTAAAGCATAAATCACCTATATATACGCCCATAATAGCATTATGCGTATTATATTATTTGCGTATTTTTGTTTGTCATTATTGTACTTACGTGGTGCATACATATTAAACTATCCATCCGTCCTACTATTCTACACCTGCCATACCTAATCGTTTAATAAAAAAAAAAAAAACTACAGTGAAACCTCTCTATTATAATATCATAGCGAGCACACTGTTCATCGCGGGAATTAAAATATATCCGCTATTTAGAGAGAGATATTCGTAAACAGAGGTTTCGCTGTATCTAAAACCGTAAATTTGATCAAATCAAATTTCATATTATTTTTATTTCGTCACGAAACGTTTCATTTAAAAGCGCAGACCCTTTTCGTAAGGAAATTATTATATTTATGAATTATAATGATGTCATCCTGACATGTACCTACCACTTGTCGCTCGAGTCTTGAAGTTTATTAATCTCTATGGTTTTAGATAATAAAACTTTAAATGCATTTCAAAAAAATTTCCATGTACTTGATAATTTTTATTATTATTATTATTATTGTTATAAATGCGTTATAAACTATATTATTTCAATATTGACAGTAACATATTAAATCTAATATACTGAAATTATAAGCTAATACTACATATACTAATATCAATATGATTATATATATGTATTGCAATAATTTTCAATATATAATTGCACGTTTTTAGAAGTTTATCTGTCACCTCCGTGCGACCATGTGTAATATGTATGTAATAGTATTGTTAATAATAACAACTCATGTCTGATTACTTATTAGTTATAAATTGGAATTTTCTGTATCAATTTAACATTTTGTAAAACAAATAACAGTATTTAAGTTTAAGAGTAAGTCAGTTACGTGCTAATTATAGTTTGACTATAATATAAATTATAAAGTTTCACTATAACCATTTATCAAACCATTTCATTCGGTAATAACCGGTATGTAACGATGTCTGGGGATAGAGGATAAAAAAAATTTGTTCTCTGAAGTTTATAATTAATTGTGAAAGAAAAAAGCTTAACGGCCATTACAATTTAGACGTTATTTTGCTACCGAAAAGGGAAATATGTCAGAAAATATAAATAAGAACCATTTCTACGTTCTACCAATACTCTACACCTACTGATTACTTTGCAAAATAAAATTATATCCATATAGGTAACCAAAAAATGTAATATTTGACGCTCGTGAGGTTTGAATCCGTTTATTGTTATGATGTATGTCCTATTTCCCTCATCCTCTTAAAATAAACTTAAATGTGTACCTACGAAAAGATAAAATATTACCTACTAAGAGATTTTATAGTACATACCTAATAGTTTTATTATGATATAATATGATGTATTATCATGGCATAATATCATAAAAATGTCATGCTGATCTAACTACATTGGCGCAAAATAGAGGGGTGCTTGGAAAGCCTCATAGACTCTCCCAAATCATATAGTTGGTACTTTATTTGTTAGTTTTTTCAGTAATTTAGAAATTACAGTGAATAATAATCATTATTCAAATATAACAAATTATTTGACAATTTGTTTGCGCAGTAAATCGTATTCCTGATAAGTGAAAATTAACTTCTAACACGGAGCATAAATTAATACGATTAATACTCTACGTGACACGGAGTCACGAATTATATGTTAAATATAAATTCATAGAACTTTACTACTAAGTATAAGGTCGTCTATGATTGAATTTTAATAAATGTGAATAATAATTGTCTTTTTTTATAAAAAAAAAAATGTGATACTAACACACTTCAAAATGTACTTTAATAAAAATATGTTTTAATTTTGATGAATATGCGGAGTGAAGCCGAGCGTGTATTTTCTTTTATCAATATTATGTGAGACTTCAGTCTCATCACAAAAAAATTGGCTAATTGCACATTTTCACATACATACAGTACTTTAAAGTATAAGACATAATCTGAAAACTGTATGAAAAATGTACAATTACAAATGCAATTTGTGTTGGTATTTTACTATCCGATATTCCAATCACAATTTGTTGAAAGAAATATATAACACTGTAATATACTAATATGAATATAATGGATTTAATAAAACAACACCATTGGCTCTACTCTGAATTCAAATACATCTAATACTCTAAAATTTTAAATACATATGCAAAATATTGCATGGTAGTATGGTAGGATCACCAACTTCCGTAGTAATAAATCTACTTACGTTACACTGATTATCATTATTTATTACTAAAGCATAACGAATCCATTGTAGTCTGAAAAATATGTCAAACATTAAATAATATATTTTTATACAATTAAAAAGGTTTAGCAAAATATTCGTTTCGTGTAGGTAGTAAATACTTCGGGTAATAGATAATAATAATAATTGTGTAAATAAATATTGTTACATTTCTTTTATTAATAAATGATAATATTTATTTTTATTTTTTATTTTTAGATCCAGAATATTCTTCCGAACATGTCGGTAAGTCACAAACATTATCATATTTGTTAAATAACTAAAATTATGTTAAAAATTAAAACTAATTGGATTCAATATAATAATCAGTAAAACGATGATATAACAAATCTTCTTATACTAAAATCAATTATTTATTTACAACGATATTTAAATAATGTGATCAATGTCAATTTGTTTGCATGAATTGTTTTATTATATAAAAGATTATTTTTAATAAAAAAAATTAGGTGTTATACATAAAAAATTTACATAATGAAGTCTACATGTGCATTTGTTAGAAAATTTATTACCTAACTTAGTTAGTTAATTTGTTTCTTATTATTCGAACAAAAGTTATTTGCAAAACATAAAAATGTAAGTATAAATAATATTTTTATGCTCAATGATGGTCACTCTAACAATTATTAATTATATATTTGTCTTCTGATTTAATCAAACCAACATAATAATCAACTATGCGCAATGTATATAAATTTAATAAAAATTAAAGAACACAATTTTTGATATTATACAATCTTGAGAACAATTTGCAAAATAATCGTACATAATACTTAAATTAAATAAAAAAAAATAATAAATACGAGTACCTATATTATACCATTTGGCATATTGTAAATTGTCTACTATCTATGATCGGCATTAGTGTATTATTTTATAAATAGTGAACAGTCGCTGATGTATTGATAAAAAAAATTAATTTTTTGGATAATAAAAAACTATCAACGTTTTTTTTAAATTCTGAGCGAGGCGATGAATGAATTTTTTTTTTATTATTATTATTATAGAAAAAAACCTCGATAACTGGATCATTGGCATGTTCAATTACTTAAATTAAATTGTACAAGTTAATATGTAAATATTGACAATATTTAAATATGTAAATATGTTAATTTGGACGAGATTAAATGTTTAAATAAAAAATAACGATGTTAATTATTTTGTTGTAATTTATAAATATTTTCCGTGAGTAGATAAAACTTTTATAGTACATTATTATATTTTATACACTCAATTCAATTTTTTAATATAATGTTTTCCGCAAATTTAATTCAACCTACTGTATTATTAATAGTAATATGAATTATTTTAATAGCAATAATATTACAGAATACACTTAGTTATATAGACTGATAGACCGTCTTCGCTCAGAATCGTTTTTCCTATACAATTATTTATATCGTTAAATTCAAATTTGACACATCCACGAAAGTGATCCACTCAACACATATGTATAGCAGAAAGGTACCCTACCCACTTGCCGACTTTTTTTTACGTGCGTAGGTGCAGGCAAATTACGACATAATGATAAAAACGTTATATTTTGCTCGTAATAATTATTTTATCTAACCCTTTATTATTGTACAAATTAGTACTAATTTATAATTTGTAGTTTACAGAGGTTTTTTTTGAATCCATCAAAAAAAGTATATATATATATGAAAATTAAAGGTTCGTTCACGACAAAATTAAATAAGAATGTTAATTTGAATCAATTGATGCTAAAAAACTTTGAAAACTTGTACTTTGAAATTTTCACACATTATTGTTTGTGAGACAATAAGCATATTTAATATAGATATTTTTATATGAGTAAAAATTAATAATTAGTATTTATTGAGGTTGTGGAATTTCAACTTTGCAGGTATGGTCATTAGTTCAAATTTAAAAAGATATTATTTTCAATAACAAATTTTAAACTAACACTTAGATAAGTACTATATTTTTTTTAATTTGAAAAAATGTGTATTCATATAATATCATGAAATGTGCTATAACCATATTAATCGACCACAAATGTTGTTTACAAGAATAAACATATGGGAAACTACAAAAAAAACTTAAATTACGGTCCTTTATTAAAATAATGACATTTTGGTCTCAGTTTGACTAGTTGCGCCATTGATTATAATGTAATGTATTCATAAATTATGCTTTGTATTGTTTCGCATGTGACATGTTTACAAACATATTTCTAACTATCAGTAAATTATAAGCATATTGTGTATATATATATAATACATATACATTAAAATATAATGCAAACGTATTTACTATTTATGTATCTTACAGTGAATTACAAATCCGTTAAATCTGAACACTTAAACTTTCAATTGGGGATTTCTATGACGCAAATCGCAGGTTAAAATTCAATTATCTGTGATTTAATTTTCTATTATCCCTATAATCAATACCTATGTCAATAATGTTACATATTGTGTTGACTATTTACTATTTAGTTTTATACATTACCTACACAATTAATACGACTTAATATTCAAGATTCAAACTAAAATACGTACTTAACACATCGTGACGTTTAGATTTTTTTAGATTATGTATAAAATTAATCGGTAAATTTCAAATAACACATATCCCATGCTATTTAAACTAGTTTGAAGTAGGTACCAACATATATGTACAATATATATACCAATATATTGTATATAAATATTAATAATTTTCATATTGAAACTCGAAAAGCACTAAATTTATATAACTTTACATGTTTGTAAAAATTGTTATTATTAATACAATGCATATCAATACATCGCGGGAAAAAATACTGCCTAACCATTATTAGAAAAGTATATTAAAAAAATGTATAAAAAAAAATGTAAATTACATTTTTTTAGCCAATGGTTATTTTATAAAATTGTAATTTAATTGTGTTCATTATCGGGCAACTATAACGTAAAACCTATTAAGATTTTTATCATACCTACACAAACGTTTAAAATTGAAATATATATTGACACTTTTTTACAAAATACTCTAACTGATAACATAATTTATAACTTAAAATACGAAATATTGTTTACCTCTTTACGCCATTCCCTAAAATGTAACTGTATATACAAAAAAAAAAGTAATCATAAATAACAACAAAGAATTACTTTTCAAATTGTTAATGCCACAGTAAACATCCATCGCGATTTAACTAGGTAGTAGTTATAGCTTATAGATAGTTTAAACCACTAAGCTTAGCTTATCTAAAACGTCATCATTTTTTTTTTTATGAATTAAGTATAAATAAATATAAATATCGAGTAAATAAAATACTTATACAATTATACGCATCAGAATATTATGATTTATGTACTTACTTAAAAACCTTTTGTAATTAACCGACTAAATATTTTATTTTAAATGGTTGATTAGTCCAATCTTCTTAGTTAGAGCATTAACATTTTAGCAAAACCATTATTTAACTGTTGCTTGATCTATATAATAAATACTACTATAAAATTGTATTTTTAATTTAAAAAAAGTGGTATCATATATTTTAAATTTAGAATTCGGATGATTGTAAAATGTCATCCATATCAATTTACAAAATACATTTTTTATTAGATTCTACAAAAAGATAACTCAATAAATAAAACAAATAAATTTAAACATAATTTATATGCACCAAATCGCACTACGAAAAAAAATAATAATTTTATTTTAAAATCAAATGTAATTTATAAATTATAATACGAGTACATTTCTGATAGTTAAATTATTTCTAATGCCCTTTGATTGGAATTGTATTAGGTAAGTATTGCAATTGTATTTGATGCATTTTAAAATAACCACAATAATGAATAAATAATTTAATATTTGCTCTTTAGGCTTCCCAATTATCATAATCGACTTCTTTTTTTAATGAGTGTTCAAGTTTAGTCATTATATTCAATTTCATTATCACTTAAAACGATAAAAATAATTAATGAGTAATTTAATATTCCAGACAAACCATATTATCTATAATTGAACAATGACAATAGATAATTGTATACATATAATTATAGTTCCTGGTATTACGCGATTATCATTACTTAGACCCATATGTTGTAAAACTCTTCATTAGGTGACAAAATGTCAACCAAAAGTAATCGTGATAATTATACCTATAATAAAATCATAATTATCTTATAGTTTATATGACAACTATATGATAACTATATGTATAAAAATAAGTAACCAATTGACAATCTTCTACAATTGTATTTTTTAAGAGACTAAAGGAGCTGGTTTTATTTTATTAGATATTGTGGTGCAATAATACATTCAACTATAGTTATCTATATCAATTTTAGTTAAATTTTAAGTTCTAATTAATAATTTATTTATATTAAATGTAAAGCACATAAACGTATTATACCATTTAAATCAAAAAAAAAAAAAAAAAATACATAACATTTAGAAAAAAAATACATAGAAAACAGTTCAGTTTTACAGATTATAGTTTAATTAGGTGAATATTAAGGGGTAAGCAATAAACATACAACGTAATGAAGGTTTATTCAGGCCATAGTTCGTTGATGATGGTGGAATAAAGAAAGGGTAAGAATGATGTGATTTACGGGGAGAAACTTTGAAAGATGTAGATGAAAATAGGGTAGGGGAATCGATAGTACAAGTTATACGTTTTTTTTTTAAGAAATTTAGTTTTCCGTCGTGACTTCTTTCAAGGCTGAGTTTTTTAAGAACAAGTGTATTATAACGGGGTAACTGGCATAGTTAAAAAATGTCCTTTGAACACATTAAATTTGATAAGAGTGAGTTGCTACGTGAGGATTCCAATTAATAAAACCGCATTCAAGATTTTGTTTTACAAACGCACAGTAAAGGGTTTTTAAAGGAGTTAGTAATACTGTAAACTCGGCCGAGATACGTTTGTTGAACCCCGAAGGTCTTGAGGCTTTACAACAAATGCATTCAATGTGTAATCTGGGATTCACGAAGGGACTAAACACAAAACCCAAATCAGTAACTGACTTATCAAGGAAAGAGACGGTTAATCCATTAATGTTATAATTGAAGCAAATAAAATGCCTTCGATGAATAAAAAATTATAGAGTGGCATTTAGAAATATTAAACGACATACCTAGTTTGTTGGCCCATGAGACAAGACAATTTAAATCGTTTTCTTATTTATGACAATCATTTGATGAATTAACACGGAAAAATTATATCATGTCTTTAGCAAAAGCGTTTACAATGAAACTGTTGTAAACTTTATACAATATAATGAAGTCACTATTATTTACAACGATATTAGATTTTACGTTTTATGTTTCACTATGGTGAAGTTAATTCCTTTTATGTATGGACAATAATCATAATAGAATGCTAAGGTTAGTCAAATTGTCCTACAATAAAATACTAGTCCTCCAAAAATCCTATCAAATCCCAGTCTATTTATAAATAGCACTATTAAAGATTTATAATCGTCTACATGCGGACATCCAAATCTTCAGATTCCGAACCCGGCTTACAATAATCTCTCTAAAAATTCACCTTGTCGCCTAAAGAGGAAATGGTGAAAAGACCTCAGGACTTAAATTATTCACTGAAATTCCGTCAATGAACGATAGTTTTCATACACGCGAAACACTGTTTGCAATTTATAACCAATAAACATAACCAATTATGTTTATTTTTCTATTTTTATTTTTATACAGATCGTACATTTTTATTTTTGAAATTAATAAACATACAAAATAAAATCCATTTTAATAGTTTTTAAAAGTTAATAATTATTTTTTAGTAACTATAATTTTAATGATATTTTTTCTACCTAGATCATTATGTAGGCACTTATAATACAGTATATGTATTAGGTACAAAATACCTAACTAAACTTTAAAAAAATAGTATACCGTATATGTATCGAAATACTATTGAATTTAATATATTTATATATATTTTTTCGCAATAAATATCTAAAAAATAATAATAGTATTTAAAATTATTATAATTACAGTTATTAGGTGCCTAGTTAGTTTTCACACGTAAATTAATTAGCACAGACAAAAACCATAATTAATATAATATGAGTTTTTCTCGTACTTAATATAGTAATATATACAAATGTGCAATATATTTAAAATATGTTAATCTCAAAATATTTTAAGTACCTATAATAAAGAAATACTCTTGCAAACGCTACCCCATAATATAGTTATGTTACACCCATGCATAACTATAATACTTCTCTTAAAAACACAATTAAATTTCTTATTATGACTTTTAGACTGCACCTTTTGATAAAAGAACATTCAAAATTGTGAGAAACGTTTTTTTTTTCTCATTCTACCGACGTTTGTTATATCATAGTCACTATATTATGTAATATACATTATAGTAAGTGCTATATATATTTATACTTCCTGTATAGGCTGTCTGGTAATATAATATTGTGTATTAGTAAAGTTAAAAAATCTCATTAACATGAATAATAATCAATTTTAATAGCATGCGTATTATTACTACTACAGATTGTTCGAAATGAAAACGTAGTATCTATATAGCACATATGTATATATACGACCTACCACTCGATAGATAACTGTTATATTATTATACCAGTCGTAACTGATAACGGACTACTCTGCCTAATCGCGATCATTAGGTGGTGATCCTCAAACTCGTAACCTCAAAATAATTAATGTCACTGAAACATCGTTGAATAATAATAGGTATAAAAAAATATATCTAATCATTAAATACTATTGTATAATTGATATGCATTCAGTATACCCACCACTGCAGCACGAACACTGCAATAAAACCGATATCGAAATGTTTTAAATTTCAAACCCTTTTGTCCACAACCCTCGATAAGATTGTCAGCCAACTATATAACATTGTATTTAGTAAAATACATAATACCCAGTTGTATGTGAAAGAAACACCGAAGGCATAAAACAGGCACGTATATACTATAAGCAATCACGTGGGTTTGATAAAATGCTGAACATGGTATTATTTTTATTTTTTCTTACACAAAACCATCGATGAGGTAAGCAATAAAAAAACACAAATCAAGGTTCCTAACAATTGATACATTTGGTCGACCAACTATTTTTATAAATATAATTCGAAATACTTGTCGTATCTGTATAAATTGAAACCATAATAATTCCAGGGGCAGACGAGTATTATAACTTTAAAAAAAAACGATTATATAACGCGTAAGTAGATATAAAAATGTGATTTCGAATATAAATATAGGGATGAGAAGCCCTGAATTATGTGCGTCTGGCAGTACATATGGACAAAGCGCGCGAGAGGAGGGAGACAGAAGAGAGGAAGTTAGTGACCTGCGGAGAAGAGTCGATGATCCCGTCTGCGCCATTATATACTAACGAAGGAAAAAAATGCATAAAGAACTTATTTTAGCCCCAAGAAACGTATGTAATATAAATATTTCTCAAACGTAAATACTTTTTTTTTTCCGAGGCAAACCACTATCTACAAGTATGCACGTTGTCAAATACTGTCGAGTAAACATCTATTGAAACGGTTAACAATGTTTTTATCATATTATTATACTATAATATTTTCAATTAATCGCAATATTATTGTCAATAAGAATTAGTGTAAAATAATAAAACTAGCATTTAACTATTGGGTTACAGAAAAAAAATATGTGTAATACGCTCTAAGAAATATTACGTAACATGTAATATTTAAGAATATTTTAATACAATACGAGTGTATGTATGAGTAGGTACTGTATAAGTACATAAAATTACATACGGCTCTGACCGTAATATTAACTATTGTAGCTCTTCCATTGATACAAAATGAGATTTATCCAATTATTATAAGACTCACGTGTTTTTTGATAAGACACGTTAATCGTTTCGTATCAATAACAATGATTAACAGAAGTGTTGTGTTATTTTTTTCTTGTCTATATAGATGTTCCGAACGAAGGTGTATACATGGTGTGTGGTGTCCTCATCGCCATGGTGCTCGTCGCTGTGATAATTGTAATCCTAGCAGTTACTATAAGGTGAGTTACATGTACATTTGTTATATATATTTTTGTCTTTTCGAAAAGTGCTTTGGTCTGGCGATGCATAGCGAATATTTGTACAGAGAACAAGGGTTTATTATACACCGTACTTAGAGGAAACATGCTGCATGTTGCGGCGCCGGACGAGACCCGTACTGGAGATCCTTGAACCTTAAGAAATCACACACTCACAGACATAACACATTCACATACACGCACACACGCGCGCGCACGCACACACGCACGCACACATTTACAGGCATAACACACTCTCTCACACACACACTCACACAAACTTTGTTCTTTGTTCAATAGATGATATATAAATTTACTGCGTTTAACCCATTGCGCACCTCAATGAGTGCATAAAAATCCGTTTATTATGTAGTATACTATAGCCTATAATATAATATTATATATATATATACATATTATTCGATTTGAATGCAAAATTAACATTAATATTTCAAATCTCGAGGTCCGGGAGAAATCGGGTCAAACTAATAATTTTCCGCGCACACCATCAATGCCAGGGTCGGACCGGGTTATCTGCGAATGGTGCATCATAATCTTAAAAACTCATCCAATTTATATATAATTTAATATATTTATAAGTAATACCTGTGACGGTCAAAATAAAAAAATTAAATCAGTTGATTCGTATACACTTATAAAATAAATAAAGGTAGGTACACGTTGTCGGATATGGAGGAGCGTCAGTCGTGTATCACGTGGCGGACCAGTCACATTACAGAGAACTCTTTTAATTTGCCGTAGTAAAAAAAAGAAACATTTATATTTTTAACAAATCGACTTTTCCTCAGAATTTTCTGAAGAAAATTGTTTTCTTTTAAATTACAGTCATTTGTGATAGCTTTTAGAAATTAAATCGATTTAATATCCGACAATATGTATTAGAAATTAGAAAAGTATTCATACTTTACATATTCAGTACTCATTTGAAGATTTATAATACCTAAAATTATAATATATTTATACAGGTAAAGTAGATTTCAAATAAAGGTAATTAAAAATATAAATTATATTATACTCTGCCTTCTTGTATATAATTTCTTGCAGATGATGCAAACGTGGACTACATTACACACGGTTGTCCCAGAATTAAAATTAATCAATTCTTTATAATTTGTTTAATAAATGCGTTTCACAAACATTTAAATAAATTGCTTGATGATAAAATTATACTAGAAAACATTTGATTGTTTTATTCGAATAATAAAAGCTTTTCTATTAACACTCAACGTCTTGATACAATATGGCCCTGGTCAGGCGACAACAAGCCTTATTTTCTAATCAATGTCAGGCCGCATAGGCCTTGGAAATGTAATTTCGGAAATGAATTCTGATCTGGTTCTATATTATTTATGAATGATCACGATATTTTGTTTTCTAGATGTCTACCTCTCTAATGTTCATTTATTCAATGTTTTTCATTACATTATAAATGTCATCGTGATTGACATTTTGGCTACAGTATTCCATTCACCTTGAAAACTTATAATTTTTTGTCGATATGCAAACACGAACAAAACCTGCAGCATATTATCTACTTTACCGATAGCTGTTACAATATAATAATATGTACCTAATAAGTATATTTTAGTGTGAGATCATAATATTATTATTGTACATACCTAACTAGGAAAATCTTTACATAAATATTTTCCTTACGCTGCACACATCGGTTTTATCGGTTTTGTAAATATATAGTTATTAGTTATACAATTATAAATCAAAACATCGTATATTATATCATTAATCACTCATTTGATTCAAAGTTTATAGAAAAAGTTAATTCCTGCACTACATGTAGATAGATACAGTGTCAATATGGATAATATTAAACAGCAACATCGGCTTCAAGGAACTAAAATATTATGTAATTCACGTTGAGCTACTGCTCGATAAAAGCATTTCAATTATATACTTAATATAATGTATAATATTAATGTCTAGTTCGCATGCTGTGGAGAAATTTTATTCTTATTAAATTCCGGATAGATTTCTAGCCACTGATTTCTCTTAGCTCAATGGACATGATTATATTTAGTTCTTGATGATCTGCTCATGGTTTAAATACAATTAAAAATTACTTAATAAATATAATATTTATAGTATCCAAGAAGTTACCTTTGATTTTTATTTGAATGTAGGTGGTAATAATTACATTTTCATTTTATTTTCTACTCATGATTCGCTTTCTAAATGTAATATATATATATAATATATATAATATTATCTTGAATCGAAAATAAAATATTATTTACTACTGTTAGTAAACAGGTATTATTTTTGTAATAAAATAATAATAAACTGTTATAGGTACTTTTAGTAAACAATCTCTAACCACCGTGCGATAACTTGATAAGAATAACGAAAACTTTGAAAACATATTTTATTTCGAAAATGCGTTTCAAAAAGTCCGTCAGTATGCACGTGTGCAGACGGCCGATTCAAGCAAACGGGGGTTGCCTAGGTGAACCATGACGTCATTACTTACTGGGTGGATCGATTGCTCGACATGGTACCGGAATGGTATATTTGACCAAAACTTTTAGTCACTCAAATTCAAAAAAGGGTCTGTTTTTTAAGGGAAATCCCACACTCCAATAAATGTATATAGCTTCAAAGTAGGTATACAATACATTTCCAACAAATACATTATATGCGTATATATTCATTTTTTTTTTTTTTTTTGTAGATTTAATAATATAAAAATAATAAATCAATAAAATATTTTTAAAATAATGTTTATACTAAGTAATAACTTAACAAATATCTCTGAAAACTAATTATAATGATGGTAAATATAAGTGCTCATAAAATGCATTACTTCAATTATCGAAATTCGTATTACTGTATTTCCTCTTTTGCAATAATTATCATAGATATTGTACTTGAACTATACCCATATTAGATTCTATATAAATACCATATTGCTAAAAAAAGCGCTATTATTATTATTCTAATTTTAATATTATTAAAGCCGAGTGCCGGAACTTCTCACAATTAAAGAATACAATTAACATTACTTATCATGCATTTAATTATTAAATCGTGATTATTAATAAAATTTCCTGATTTAAATTTAGTTAGTTAAAATGTAATATACAATACGTAGGCGTATTATAATATAGGTACACTTATTTAGTCGACAAATTTCCATAAAGTGACTTTCAAAAGTGAATATCGCGTCAATGTCAAAAATGATCACTAAACACTTGAACTTTAATAGTATATTAACTAAAATATCACTGTACACCTAACATGTTATTATTTAATTAAATTGTTTTGTGCATAATAATGTATAAGTAATTATAACTTATAATACACACAAGTAGGTGTAAATATTGTATGTGTGCGTATGTATGAGTCAATCAAAAATTCGATTACAGGAATGAGAGTTTTGATCACGCCATGCGATGTGCATATCTAGACATTATTCTATGAAGAGCTAACCTTAAATCCAAACAATTGACACCATTTTCCTTTAAAATATTAAAACATTTAATTTTATTTACCTCTGAAAAACTATTATGTGGGTTGTTATAGTTATTCTTAATGTAATCGTGTTTTGTGTAAGTCACAAATTGCAGGCACATTATTTTTATTTATCAATAGTTCGAGTTAGACAGAGCTGGTTGCCCAATGGTTACATTAAAATAATATCATTTACATATAAATTTAATGACATATTATTAAAATATTAAATAGTTAAATAGGTACTTAAATTTAAAAAAAAACACGATTATATTAAGATTTTGAACTTTTAACAAATATGTCAGTAACTGAAATATTTTTTAAATATCAAACCTATTACTTTTATCTAATGTTACAAATTCAATTAAAATAAATTTCGACAAATAGCTTCATTAAATATTTTGAGTGATTTACTATCATAATTATATCATTCAGACTGTAAATCCATGCATAGAACATTTTTTTATTTATTATTATCACGGCTATACTTATAGTTTAACATATGGTTAACATATTATATTGCTGTATTCAGGCCTTATAGTTAAATTTACAAAATGTTTATAATTTCGTAATATATATAAATCTATAAGAGGTATTTTTTTATTTTTGATTTGTAATATAAGATATATATCTAAGAGACACAATTATAACCTATATGTGTTAAGGTTAGCATACATATTAATACTAGTGTTAATTAATCACGTTAACGAACTAAAATAATAATAAATGCACCATAATATTTTCGTGGTAAGCTTTGATATGAGCAGTCATCCATAAATGACACTCACAGTTGACTATATTTTTAATTTTTTTTTTTACCGGTAGTGTACCTAGCCTGGTTTAAATGGGGAGAGGGGCAAGAAGGTCACGACAATATCTACTTAAATACATAATTTGTCAAAATGTCAATTCTCACATTTTAATATTTCAAAACATAACAAACAATTTCGATTGGCCCGTGACATTAAATTCAACAATGTTTTCATATTTTGTCGGTAAATTTTCCTTAAAAAGATATGCGGTCGAGCATACCGCCTTCACAACCTATATAATCTATATGTAAGTGGTAATACCTATTGTAGAAAAAATGATAACAGACTAAACTAAAGAAAAAATATACCGTAAAGCCAATAACATACGCATTCCTGGCTCCGCTGAGTATCTAAAAAATGTGGTACGGTTTGTTTTGATACTTATCGACTGGTTTTTTTATTTTTATTTTAATACGTCAACTTTTTATTACATATACATTGCTGAACCGCTACAGGATTGTTATAATGTTATCAACTATACATGATATTCGTGAGTAGATGTATAATATGTAACATACTATGGAAATTGGAAATGATAATAACATTATATTAAATATATGTAAATTTTGCATATAATATATCTAATAATGTTGATATTATATTATAGGTATCTTCTGCAACGTCTGTAACATTAAGTCGATTAAATCGAATGATAATAAAATAATCGAAAAACATACATAAACACTTAAATATATGCATATATACCATACAATGTTACCGGTACAGCGTGTTACACACTGCAGAAATGTGCACTCGAATATATAACTACGTTTTACGTTACCCATTATGTGGCTTTATGCCGAATAATTTAATATTTATGTGTATTACATTGTAGACGAATAACAAAATAGTAGCAATAATAATATGTAACAGCTTACGTTATGATGGGTAATCGGTGAAAAAATCCGAGGACAAAAAGTCAATTTTGAAAAAAAGTCCGGACTCCTTTTTTTACCATTGGACAAAAAGTCCGAGCACATTTTCATCATCAGATTAAAAGTCCGAAAATATAAATTATTATTTATTTAAATACATATTTATTTTCTTATTCAATGATTTATTTGATTAATTATTTCATATACCGTTAAAATTACGACTGTCGGGTACAAATATATTTTAATAATATTTGTGAACTGTATAGGAAATAGGAATAGTAATCGAATATAATAGCATATAAGAAAATCAATTACATTTTTTAAATTTTAATTTTGTGAATAGAATATTTGGACTTTTCGTCCGAGATTCGTTGTTATGATATACTTGTGAACACACGCGTGAATGCACGTCCGGAGATTCGAAACGAGTCACGATATAGGAGAAGCTGCTGCAGGACACGCCGCATTTCTAAGGGTCCTTGTGTCACGTGCAGAGCAGCATATAGTGCGATGATACGCCTTTTTGACATTATTATTATTATAATCATCATTATTACTTTACTCTGTGCGCGAGCGGGACGATGAACCGTTGGCGCCGACGGAATGAACGTTGGCAGACTCGGAATTAATTTGCATCGTTCGGAGGGACGCGACGGACGCGCCCAAAGAACACGAAACGGGTCATGGCGGACGTCGTCAGGCCGCCGCCGCGTGTACACGATTATTATTATTATTATTATCATCATCATCACCACTACTATTGCTATTATTTCTATTATTATTATTACCATCACCACTACTGTTGCTATTATTTCTATTATTACTATTATTGTTCTGTCGTACGTCGCCAAACTATGTACACGGCGCTATGCTCGCTATATACCACACACCCCGTCGACGCTAATTCCACCACCCGTTGCTCGTGTAACGCGTTACATTGTCTTATTTATTTATTTTTATTTTTATCCCTCCGCGTGTGCCCTCGTTTCGTCCTCGGACTGCATATGACGACGGGCCTATACGTCATCATATACCTATATATAATTATAACCTATAGTATTCCATTGATGTCTCCGACCGATCGATGCAGCACGCTTCGTGGAAATATAAAATTCAACTTTGTCGCGACTCGACAATAATTCCGATACTGTTTATGCGTGCACACGGTCGTCACGATCATTTTCGAAGCATGACAATAATGATTCCCTCTTTCCCATCAAAGGTCAAGGGCGGATGGGGGGGGATTACCTTTATAGTTACGTGTTCTAGCAATCCTTCAATTTTTTTTTCCATTCCGCAATTTTCACCCATTGCAATTGTATAAATAAAAAAAAAACTGTAATTTCACCCCCTCCCCTTCCACTCCCTCCCATCGTCGACAAACTGGCCCAATACGCATCCCGACAATATTATATTAAATCCCTATACACAACATATAGCTATAGGCACATATAATACATCATAACAATCGATTATATTATTTCGTTCTACGATGACGTAGGTAAAATATTATTTTAAGCAAAAACACAACCAGGTGCACAATAATTATTCTTTTGTGGACGTTTTTTCGTATTTTTAAATGCACAAAAAAAATAATTAAACAACGACGCTATTTGAACAATTTACGTCTCCGCTTAATGGTATAATTATACTAGCAATTACTCAGTACAACACGACAGTGTAGTCAATTTTCTCCTGAATGCTGTACAACAACCCTTGTATTTATAGTTTTTACCAAAGTGTTCGTCAGATCGCGTGTTTTGCGCACACGCGGCGAAATAAAAATATTGCGCCATTAAGCGTTTTATTTCCTCGTCGACTGTTCAGCTGCTGTTTAAACCCTAAGCCAATGTTTACGCCAAAAAAGTCTTTTAGTTATAGATTTTTTAATGCGTTAAGTGTTTGTTATTCGTTTGCCACACGATTTGGCCGTCTTTGTCAGTGCCGACTGTGATCACACTCGTTATAAAAGCGCCTAGACAACTCAAATGAGAATATTTATTTTTAAACAGCTCGACATTAAGCACTCACAAAAAAATGTTTTGTAAAAAATTAAAAATATCGTTTGTCTACTTTGAAAAATTTGTAGGAAAAAAACTCAATATCATTGGCGCTGATTAATCACGTATATACAAACTAACACTCATTGTTTATCTTAAATTTCAAAGTTAAAAATTCCAAAACAAATTTCTAATCATTAATAACTATATAGGTCCCTCTATCTACTATGTACAAATTGTATACACTGTACACAGTGTGTCTGTCATTAAAATCCATTAAAACATGGTTTTAATTTTTCTACAACAAATGTCAAATATATACAAGTTGAATACATTTTTGTCGACACATTTGCGACAATATTTTAATATTGTTATGGTATAATATGTTACTGTGTTATACGTCTGGAAAACCAAGTTTAAAATTTGAACGAATGACCAAACGAAAATCTATAAACCTAACTCGAATGTTTGAACTTTTCAATTATATAATATATATTTATTGTACCTGTATATACGCATATAATAAGTATTCATTCAACATTTAGTTTTAGTCTTTGAACTATATTCGCAATGTATACAAGTAAGGAATTATGCTATTGTCAATACATATTTATTTATATTGACTTTAGTACAATATATAATTCGTAACGATTTTTCATATGCATATATATATGAATATGAAAATATATATATATATTAGTGCTATGGACTTTACTGATATATTCGATGAATTATATAACAATAAAAAAAATAAAGAATACAGTGCGTTATATTTCATACGAAAAAAATATTTATATTGAACGCATATTTAGTTCTCATTACTAGTTAATTATTTCATTTAAATAATGTTTTTCATATTATAGTGACTCGGTGCGTGTGTGTGTATATCAACATCAGGTGATTACAAATGTTTTTGCAATAAAAGATAACCATAGCTATAGTTCGGATATATACTATTGACAATTTCGTTGTTACAACCATATGTATATTATATTGTGTGTTTAGATGTTGATAATGTACCTATTATGATTCAGTTTACATCTGATCGACCGCCGTTAATTTTTATAATTATTCGTTCAACTTTAAGTTAATTTATTTTCACAGTCCTTGACAAATTTGTGGAAAAAATAAAACATATACCGTCTTTACAAATCACCTGTCTTCCAGAAAATGTTATTATGGTAATTTTTGGCAGAGTTCTATCAATTATGGAACATTTAATCAGGTATTTTTACAATAATTAAGTAATATCGATTAAGAAATTACATTTTTAGTTTTCACATTCCTTAAAGCAACCTAAGTAATTGCGTAATAAAAAAAAAATATTATGCCGGCATCGATAATTAAATCAATCTATCATATTGATATTATACGTGATATCCAAATAACAAATTGAAAACCCCATCTTAACCTTTTTTACACTTTAATAATAAATTAACCTAGCGGTATATAAAACTACAAATAAATCTATAACTTATGACGTAGCTACGTTAATATACAAATTATTAATTAAATGTTATTTTTTTCATCAAACTTTTATAGGTACTATAGATACATAATTCGATTATTTTTATCATAGCATATTATTATCATTAGGCAATGAACGTATTTATGTCATTCTTGTTAATGACACATTTTTAATTTATTACAATATGTTCGGGATGATAAAAATTTTTATTGATCGTTTGATCATAATATTTAAAAACATTATGAACCTCCGTACATTTCAACAAATATAATATTATAGTTTTAAATAAATATTTCATATTTCCGAAGTTCCTTCAACAAAGTAGATGGCCTTAAACATTTACAATAATTAAATCATCGTCACTCGCGATTCTGGATAAACCGTTATTTCGACATTCACGTTTCCTGCTGTATATGGAGGTACCACTTACCTATGTGCATTAACAATGTATTCAACTGGCAACCTCCAATAGTTATTAATTATTATGCATGTTGAAACTCAAATAGTTTATCACTATTAATTCGTGAAATAAAATATGACTAATATTATTATTATTTTTTCTTAATAATTGTCTGACAAACGTAGGACTTGTGAGTTTCAATTATTACCGGATAGGTTTCACTTTTAAGACGCCCGTGCACAGTGAAAGCAACTCAATTGCCCACCCAAACAACCATCGTTGAACTTATAGGCTATGCGCTTTATACAGTCATTAGTAATTAATTAAGAAAGTTCACACACTATGCACACACAATCGTCTTTTGTTCAAGCCATCTTATCAATTTTTTATACTTATCTTCTTAAATACAGGTTATCATATTACTATAATAAAGAATGTATTATAATGCTTATTATATTATTTCCCAAATAATAATATAATAGCACTATGTTAGGTTATGCATAGTACGCCTTTGTACAAATGAAACTTAACAAAATGAAAACCAATCTATAAAGCAAATCTAACTCTTTCGCGTGACTTTTTGCGCAACTTCTTCACGTGACTCACTTACACGCCTTCTCCACGTTTCTCACCCAGATACGACTAACTGCGGGAATATCCGAGTACTAAGTACATTCACATTTATTATTCTACAAACCATATTTTACAATGATTTTTTTGTCGATAATTTATTTGTTCGTGTTTAAAAAAATATATATAAGTATAAATCTAATTCAGTTATATGAGTAATACCCGTCGTATTACGTTGTACTAGTCATCATCTATGAGTAGTATCAATTATAATCAATTAAAAAACAAACATACCGTCATTGGATACTATACAAGAACCGGGTTATTAAAATTAAAATAAAAACAAACTTTAGAATAAACATTATGAGTAGACAACAAAATTGTAGTAGTGTAATATATAATAATTATAATTATTTATTTTAACTTTAGAGTTACATGCCAAGTCTGTGTAAACGTCTCGTCTGGTAAAATGCCATTAAGTTCAAACATTATTTAATTGTTTGGTTTTATTTTTATGTCAATTTTAAATATAATATCAGATTTAAAAACTTAAACATAGAACTGTTGATTTTAAATTTAAAAAATATATGTATTCTTCTGGTTAACAGTACATTAGTACCTACGTTTATATTTTATTTTAAATTACTAAACAGCTAATTAAAATAAAATTACTTCATTCGTCTTTAACTAAATAGGTGCATATCAAGTAATTTAATCTATCATTTTCTGTATAATTAATTAATAATAATAAATGGATAAAAAAAACAAATAAATAAAAGTTACATGTAATAGTTATATGTTACGAGTTAGTCACATAATGTGTTTAAGAATATAATGCGCTAATGAAATTGATTAGCGTTTTTTATTGAACGAAGTGAGAGTTGAGAGCTGAAGATATTTGGCCCGGAAGGTTGCATTTTATTTTAAGGTTTTCATAATAAATTACGACATTCAATTTGTTTTACTATAAGGTGTAGAACTGCGCATGAAAAGCACTTTGCAGATCAATTTTTATTGACAAGGAAACTGTCGAGATGGGTATGGCCAATATGTATAGCTAGCTGGTTATTTCTACTTTAAGTTTTCTCGGAATTTCCTGAAGATATATCCATTAAGTGACGTCTCATTTATTTAAATTTTATTTCATTAGTTTTGTGTGTTAAGAGTTCCAATTACAACAGACCAGTTGGTGATGTATTTTTATTTTATTATGAAATATATAGGTAGCTTTTGACTAGTATTGAAATTTGGAATGTTAAAGACAATAATGATTATAATTTTTATTTTACTAGAAGTTTTGGCATATATATTTAAATATTTGTATTAAATTACAAAAATTGAGATTTCATAATTTTTTTCTTTTTGACAAATTACTCGTTTATTATACAGTGCAATTTTTTTCCTTGTAACTCGAGGCCAACATATAGTAAATGTATCTACCTGTTCTTGCCATTAATAAAAAACTAAACAAGAAAATTATTTAATGCTTATAGTAAACGCATAGACGTCACGTCTTTGTGTGGAGTTCTTGTTATCGTATACTACAAAAAAAAAAAAAATCAATCTGATGTTCTGATTATATACGTACGGAAGACGGAAGTAATCAAAAAGTCTTAGTCTTGACTCTTATTAAAAATGCATGACTCTATCGGTACTATGTACCGGTACTCTCTATATGGTAATCGAATAAAAAGTCTTGAATAAAATAATACACGGATAAAATATGTCTGCGAAATCCAATAATATGAAATCAAAAAAAAAAAATCGTATGCGTATAATATTAAAATACAATTTTAAAATTCAAAATTACAATGAATACATATTTTTTAAGATGAAAATTTAAAATATTAATTAATGATCGTATAAATATGACGATACAAATTCTTAATGATGTCTGTGCCTTTCTAAAAGATATTGATAATGTATTAAGACAAGGTTAAATAAATTGAGATGTGTAACAAACAATAATTGTTATTATATTTTTGAACTATTTATCACCGCCAATAGATTATTTTACTTCGTATAATTTACAGGTTTATTTTATCCGTGTAATTTTTAATTGTTGAATATTATGACGTTTTATCATATAATATATTAAATGATTCGCCGTCGGCTGTATGGCACGTTTAAGTACCTACATCGTCTAGTCGTCATGAGCAAGAGCTGAGCTTTAATCATAATATATATTATACTTTATGGATCGTTTGTTCTACATAGTACGGAATTATACCAAATATAGGTACCTACTTATTTTAAAATAAAAGAATCAACAACGTTTTCAGTTTACATCAATCTTTCTTTCGTCGGATGATAAGCAAAATAGCATATTATATCTTTTATTCGATATTTAAAAATAAATAAGCTTTCGGTTTGTGACAAAATATACTTACATAAGCTATACGGTCGAAACAACACTACAAATAATAATAATATTATTAGGTATAACAATCACGCACTTGTATATACACTTAAAATGAGCTCGCATATTTCTTTTTTCCTTATTCTCATATTATTATATACAAGGCAGTTCTTTTAAAACAATTATATATACTTTCGTGATCTTAATTTTTGTAATTCGGAGTATACTACTCACACGAAACAGTTCGATTTTTCATTTTTTTCCCACTAAAATTTTGTTAAGAGGTGTAATCAAGGTATAATCATGTAAACTTAAAATAAAATTAGTTAAAATTAGTTGAAAATTAGTTTATTTATGTACCGAAATTTGCATGATAATATTCTACCTCGAAGTTAAAAATAAAACGTCATAAAAAAGAGACGAAAAAACAATAAAAAAACATCCATCATAAAAATTTAAAAAATATAGGTACATCATTATTCATTACATTAGCTTCTTGCAACTTTCGATAATTAACTGCCGGATGATGATTAGTTTTCATTGTTTTTATTTTCAAAAATATTTGCACTTTACATATGGATATAGCTTATATATACCTACCAATATATGATCACCTATCACCAATGGACGTGTCCTATATTCACACATACAGAATCATAATTCCACTTTACGACATTCTCATTATTGTAGTTAAGCATAATTCCACAAGAAACATATGTAATATACACTTTTTATTGTTGTATTTTTTTTTATGTATATATATATATATATATATATATATATATATATATATATATATATATATATATTTGTTATTAATCGATCAAAAATGTTTTTCATTTCCATGATTCGTATACTCAAAAATCCACGATAGCTATATAGCTATATATGTGTAATAAAAGAAATGACGCAGCAACTTATGCATATTGTTTATCCGAAGTAAATCAAAAAATCAAATGAAAATTGACAAAAACCTCATTTAATTCACTATGAAAAAAAAAATAGATTTCTTGTCTGCGTGCCGGATAAAGTTCTTCCGCGGCCCGCCCCTTTTACAGGCGACCCCTGCAGCAGGTCAACTGCATATTATAATGGATGCGCAGTGCTTGCATTTGGAAATAATAATAGTATGCATCTATAGATTCGTGGAAAGCGAAAATATAGGTTACCTGATAGATTCGCGTGTCAAAGACAGGAAAAATACAAAATTTTAATCATTTCATAAGAGAAGAAGTTGTCCGCAACCCAACGAATCGGTTAAGGTTAAGCACAACCGTACGATGCTACAGTAGATTGCACACGTGCAGTATAATATTTATACTATAGGTATATAAATATATTATATATTTGTATATATGCACTGTACATATTTATATATACACGGTTCGGAAAGCCGATAAAACTCGCTCGAAATCGCTTGAAATCGCCGCGGCGGACAAAGGAGATGGACAAAAAACACAATTGTATATTATACGACACATATATATTACGTTTTACAATATATTATATGTCACGCGACCGCCGCTTGCGTTGGCCGCGAACTCGTGACAATTATTATTATTACCGCCGTATACTATATAATACGTATGAGTACGAAAATATCGGTGACGCCGAGGCGATATTTTCGGGGTGGTCACCCACGACGGGCACACAGCTGCAGACAAACCGTCGTCGTCGTCGTCGCACATAATATTATAAAATATAGTCGGCGAGCGTTTCGTAAAATAATAACCAACCTAATAATAAAAATAATCGCGGTGGACCTTCGAAAATAAAAGCCCCTCTGACGTCAACGGTGACCCGGAAAGTTGGACTTGCGCCACAGTCTCCGTTTTGGACGCGTTCCCGCGGTCCCTCCGGCCGACCACACACACCCACCCCTGAAAGTCCCCAGCCCGTGGCGGTTGAAACCCCAATGGATTCTCGGGCTCGGCATTTCTTCCCTTCTATTACACATACACGCCGAGACGGTTTTTCTGGGAAGTACTCTCTTTCTCTCTCTCGAGGCGGCGGTGGCGACGGCGGCAGTGCAGTCACTGACGTATATGCTCCTGTTACTTACGTGAGCGATCGCTCGAGCTTGACACCACACCAACGTAATTTAGGTGTCGGCGGCGGTGCTTATCGTATTTATTATTATATATTATAGTATTATATACGTACGTACGTACGACGACGACGACGACGATGAACAAAAACAACAACAATCTGTTGTTTCCGACACAATAATCGTGTGAGAGTATAATAATAATATTGCACACGGTGGCGTAAACAAAACCGTAAAAAAACAGAAGAATGCGCGATCAGTATACTATATCGTTTATTGTAGGTATACATATTTTGTATATTCTATGATATACGCGGTTGCAGTATGATAATAATAACAATAATAATAATTTTAGGTAAGTGACTGCAGCTGCAGTGCCTGTTCACTTTATATAGGTACGCATATCGGTGTCGTATCGACTAATATATATATATATAGGAGTGTGTTATTATGATATATCGCAGTCGGTCGAAAAAATGTTTAATAAAAAAAAACCGTACTCGTTGTCACGGTTTGCGGATATTATTCTAATTTACAGTATAGGTAGGTATAATGTCTACATACAAGTTATCGCGCATGTCAAGAAAATCTGACGTTTTTAGCGTTCGAATAATATTAATTTTAATATGATATCGCATGTTCATACTTCGTGTTATTAAAGATCAGCACGCGCTTACAGGATACGCAATGCCACCCGAAAGGTTTTTTTTACCACGAGAAGAACTCGATATCAATATATATATATATATATATATTTAAAGTCTCGTTTTCAAAAAGTGTTCCCTCTGAAGTAAATATATAGATATTATTAAAGAAGTTATATGGTCGAGTTCAAAAATCATCATGCGCTCCCTGCTAAAACGTCAATACGAAAAAATTGCCAACAAATTTGACATTCGACGATTTTACCATCGACTTTTTGTTTTCTCGTGGAAAGTGGACCAAATATTTTCTGGGACACGTTTTTTGTTTGCTCGTCTTGCGGCCTGCAATGAAGTCCATACCTATATGAATGTATAAGCACTCTATACCCGGCCTTAACTGCTCGAGAATCGGATGCCGGTGCCGGTTTCGCGTAGTCAATACCACTGTTATCTGACTAGGCGGTTATCTAACTAGATAACCGTGGTCAATACACACACACACATACTCGATTTAACCAAATCATTATTTAATCGTGGCCTTTAATATATAGTTGCGCATCACAGTCTCATGGCCCTTTTCAATCGACGGCATTGTACACCGCAAGCTATTAAGCTGTTTTTCTTAAAATATTATATTATCGAATCGGCATTAAATTAGGCAATGGTGATCAATAGCTCTGCAGTACATATTATTATATATTTTATTCCTATAACAATAATAATAATAATAATAATTGTGTTGTTATTATCGTTGTTTATCTCGCGTATATACGTACATAATCCGACACAATATTTTGGCAAGTCAGATTCGATTTCCGTTTAACTCGTACGACGAGTATGTGCCTACGCAAAACATATTATTATTTACGTAGGTACTTAGTATTTATGCAAAACATATCGTAACAAACCGAGTAAACGGACGTCAAGTTCGCGGAAAACCGTCGGCTCTATAAATGCGCCGATTTCCTAGATTTCTGAAAGAAAACTCTCAGGTGTTTATGCATTGTTGCGACTCACCGAGACTAAACAATTATTAACGAATCGCGATTTTTTTTTCCAACACATTATTTTACTATTTTTTTATATCGATTTTTTATTTAATATTATTATAATAATAATATAATGTACCTCAACCTCAGAATCTATCATTACGCCTCGCACATTGTGATGGGATTCTTAATTAGTCGTTGTCATAATTATAATAATAATAATGAAATGTATATTTATGTGCGTTGTTAATTTTCATAAGTCGCAACAGAATTCGGTCGTTTGACGTGCGTTAATGTGAAAAATTACGATCTCTGATGTATTGCATGTGTATAGTTTTTTTTTATTTTTTAATACAATACTAATATAGTTGTATGTGTGTGTGTGTGTGTGTGTGTGTGTGTGTGGTGTGTCAATGCGAGCGGCAGCGCGTAAATAGTATATAACGAGCGTGTAATATATATAATATTATATTATATTATTATGTGTGTCGTCACTGTGCAAGTCGTGCAGTTGAATTCTGTAGGCCTAATAATAAACTGCAGTTTGATGAACAGAGCGACGAGGTTACGGAATTGGGTCAGCCCATTTTATATTATATAGACGATGACAAAATAATTGTGCTCGCGAAACATTTAACGAGACAATAAATAAAAAAACAATTATTTTCGGATCATATATACGACATACATTATACTTAATACCTTCCCATCGGTTTAATACAACATATATATAGTACACGAGTTAGCTGGTTTCCCCGGCACCACAATGTTCAAAATTCCAAATTCTTTTTTTTCTATTCATTGTGCCATTTTATATCATAAATATTAGAATTTTTACTAACAATTTTCTCAGAAAAATTTTTTTTTATGTTTACCTAAACGTTTTCACAACACTCGGATTCACACCAATCGAACTTTTTCGCATTTTTGTTTACCATTAATTTTACCAATTTCAGAATTTGTACCAAAATACTTCCCAGGGAAAAATTGATTTTCATTTATGATTTTAAATCGAGCAGATTTGTAAAACAATTTTTAGTAAATTTAGAAAATGGGAGACTGCTATCAGCAAATCAAATAATAAAGCGCGTTGTCGGGGTGCCGCAATGGCAACGACAATATATTCATAGTAATTATATTATAATATGGACATAGTGTTATATTTTATAATATTACAATATTTGAAAGGTTTGAAATATTTCATTGTACCGAGACGACGTTGGGAAATTGTACTGCAACTACGAAAAGTATTGTGCGCGTTCGACATAAAATTATTTAGTATCATAATTCGACGAGACTCGAAAGTCGTTGACTGGACGTCAGCCGATTTCACCGTAAACGTTTGGGAAAACCAATTGAAATTTTTTGACAGTGTTATAGAAATCGTATGTATAGAAAACCTAACCAGAAAAAAACCCAACCGAGGTCTTATAACGCGCGGGCTACAGCATTCGTCGACATTATCACAATGTCCAGCCGATTATGTATATATGACCTCGCCATCGACGCGAACACTTCCTCCTCCTTCTTGTCCGCGGTATACGTATAACGCAAATGTATATATTATGCATGTATAATAGGTAAGTACGTCGATTATTATAACCTCCACATCACGCAGTAGTTCAAGTTGAAACCAAAATTAAAAAAAAAGAAAAATAAAGATAAATACAAAAAATACCACGATTTGTTCGATTTTTATAATTATTAATATTTATTGTTTTCCGCTCTCGGTTTTTGGTGTAAATTTCATCGGTTCCGCAACCTTAACCCATTATCACGTTGTACGCACGCAAAGTAAATATATGCGCGGTGCCAAATCGTGTTTAACCAATGTTTTTTTCTAAAAAAATAATGTTTTTGCGTCGTCCCCGCGTATATGTATACAATCGAATGGTGCCAAGAAATCGTTGAAAATTAAATGAAGAAAATCTCTCCGGAGCGTTCTCTAATAATTAGTGTAATTGCCTTCGCGTATAATAGTTACACGTTTTCCGACGACTGCTGCGGCAAATCGGAAACTATCGTGGTTTTTGGGGTTTCGACGCCGCGGCCGTCGTCGTAGCGACGAGGATTTTCCGGAGGACTTTTCGGTAGGTTCGCACGACAAGGCTACACAGCGGGAGGAGGACAAAAACGCCGCACAGTCCTTGGCCTCCGTCGCCTCCTCCGCCATCACAACATTATACGATAATGTTATTCACAAAGGGGAATACACACACACACCCACATACAATATATATAAATATATATATTCAAGTACGTGCGATCTTAAAAGGTCTTTTCTAGTCTCAGTATTAGTCTCAGGTTTTATATATGAAATACTCGTGTGTGCGTGTGCGTTGTGTAACGCGCGCGCGCGTGTGTGTGTGTGTGTGTGTGTGTGTATGTGTGCAGCAGGTAAATTTGCACGCCGCAGCCTTGTGCAACGCGGCGGCAAACGGCCGTCGTATTTGCATTTATATATGTTTCGGGCAAACACGTTATGATAACGTAGGACGGCGGCGGCGGCGGCGGCAAATGGCAATTGCCGAATACCTAACTACCTATCTACCTACCTATACCTACGTATTACCCTGTTATAACCGAAAATCGACGCCGCCGCTGACTCGATAATAATAATAATAATAATGTTGATGATATTATCCGCCTAGTACGGACGGACGGACGCGTAAATTATATATATTATATTAAATTGAACATATGCAGGACCATAGTATTACAATATATATTGTTGCCACTTGGCACACCCTTACGTAACAACGTGTCGACGACGACGACGTTGACGAGCGTATAGTTTTCATCATTATTATGTATTACTCCCTCAGCCTCCACGAGTGTAAACTGTAGAAAAACCCGCTGTACTCTGCGAAAAGGTTGGGCGACGTTCGCGAAGGGGCTGCAGGCGGCGGCGGCGGTGGGTATTACACAACGTCGTGCATCGTCGATCTCGTATATATAAGTGAATAAAATATTATATTCACTTATATATACAAACGGATACTTATATATGTATTGCTATAACCTGTAACGATTACGACTTTAATACTTTGCGAACGCGGTCACGCGTCCATGACACATGTGCCGCGAATAGAGACGGCTGCTGCTGTTGCTGCTGATGGCCTCGCGCAGTGTATCCCCCTGCGATCAACGCGATTATCGCGATTTACCATGATTTATATTATTATACATGGTATATCTATCGAATCTGACCGCACGCCGTACGCTCTTACTTATTATCCGTGACCGGGGTTCGGTACTGTTCGAACAATAGACATGAAATGGGTTATATATTATATATATAGTGTGTGTGATGGTCGCAATCGAGAGTAGCCAGGATTATTTATTTAGGGGTGTGTTTTAATATAACTCTGGGAGACTTTACACACTGTAAATAGTCATCGATTTTCATATTAATATAATATATGATGGTCTAGTGCACAGGTATGGTAAATGACATTTTTGCCGAAAATCGTAAAGTACTTTATAATGTCTCCATTTCATTTTTTATATGAAGCATAAATTTAATATTGTATGTGATTATTTAATATTTTGTTCACCAGATTTTTTTTTTTTTATTATTATTTATTTATTTTCTTTAAATATATAGTTTACATCGTATAGATAAAAAAATATATCTAGTCCTTTAAACCAGGGCTTGTAACGGAGTAGAGAGATGACTAATGTATAATATAATAATGCTTAAATGTAAATTAAATTAAATTAAAGGATACACCTTTTACTTAAAATTATAGAAAGACACAGCTTTCAATTATAATTATAAAATCTAAAATCTAAAATGCAAATACATGTAATTGAAATTACATGGAATGAAAATATAATAAAAGTATACATAATAAATAAGGATAAATAAGAATAAGCGAAATAGAACAAATGACAAGTTATAAATCTCTTCCAGAAATTAATATATTTGTAATAATATTAAATAACAATGCTAAATTAAAATTAAAATTAAAAATAAAAACAAAACTCACCGAAATACGGATTTTAATTTAAGGAGTAATCAAACCTAAAAATAGTCACTTATAAACTTTTTTTTCCCATTAACTACGCCACCATAAATATTTTTTAAGATAAAGTTCGCATCTAGTCAAAATAGATTGAACCTAAATAGTCTACAAAAGATTGCCTAAAAGATTTTTTCATGTACTTCACAGATAAATTATAAGCTTAAGTGGTTAATACATTTTTTTATTACAAATAATATTGCAAATTTTTTTCTATATTGATGGTGGCTTGGCGCATTACACAGTACTATTTATTTTTGGAGATAACGTTAACACCACGGTTCAGTATTACGCACTTCTGCGTACTCCGTTTATTGTACGTTTAAAAAAAAAATAATGTCACACGGTGGATTACAAAAGAAAAAAAACAAAAATGAGGCTTTTAATAAGTATTATGTGTGGCGTTCCGTATATATTAATGATTATTGAACGAAAGAGAGCCCGTTGGCAGCCGGTACTCTCCTGCACAACTTATCTTCTCGTCACACCCTTTGCGCGGTTAAAGAGTGTTGCATCGTTGTTGCCCGTGGTGGCGGTTGGCAAAAGTGTAAAAACCGGTCGCTGCGGTACTGGTTGTCGTTGCGTACCGTGTCAAATTGTTTTATTTAAAAACTCCTAAATTTAAGTAGGTAGTTTCATTTTGAAAAACCTACTAAAGATTTTTTTGTTTAATATTATTCTTAGTAGGTACATTATTTTGATTAGATTGAAGACATCAAGAGTTCATTGTTGTTTGAAATAATAGTACATTAGTTTAAAAACATTTCGTGTTCAAATGTGGTATACTTACTTAGTCACTCGCTTACAACCAAAGTATTTTCAATAAAACTAAGTATATTCATGTTATTGTTAAGTTCCAAACATGTTAAAAAACCTAATTGTAATAGAAACTAGATGACTAATGAAAAACTCCAATGACTTCAACTCAAAATTTGTGTAAAAATTGTGGTAACTTTCAAATGATTCTACTGAACAAATTGTTAAATGTCATTTACCATATCTGTGTACTAGACATATTTTGTAGAAATCACATCTTAACAATGACATTTTTTGCATAAATACGGAGTTGTTTTAACAACGAAAACACTTACCCTGGCTACGATATCTAATGATGGGACTTACAACGGATACCGCAAACCGCAAATTTGAATGAAAAATGAGTTGTATGTATGCAGGTAGTTTGATTTTCGCTCCATTTGTGTTCAAAATAGATAAAGCATAGGTCGAGCAACGAACAACGATGAAAAATGTATGGCGTGTGTGGTAACGGCACACACACACAACACACTACATACATTTTCTCGGTTGTACGAACCAATTAATTGAAATATATTCCGGGTGGATACATAAAACCGCAGTATGTGACCAGCTGAAACGAAAACTATAGACGCCGCACGGACGCGATCGCACACATAAGGCATGTGAAGTTAGCCCCTCGACTTTGTTCAATTTATACCGGACGAATTGTAAGTTGTAACACTTTATATTTGTTTGGCAAATGTAAGTCGATTTTCAGAATTCCCAAGTTCATCGGAATAAAATTGTGACCAAAATATTAACGTCGACGCACACTCGCCCTGTGCGTTCCGTTCATCCACATTCCAAGGGGTCATTAATTTTTCCCCTAAATAGGAAAAAAACTGAAAATCCATCTCAAACGCGCGGTATTCACGACACAATATTATACTATCTATTGTGCAGTATAATGGTCACTAATAATGGATGTCGCGGACCGGCGGCGGCGCGAATACCATTTGCCACCGGTTTTTCATTTTGCGAATTTCGTGTTTTTAGGACGCCATCGTGTATACGGTCCGGACCGGATTTCGCGCTCCGACATAATATTCAACTCGACGTGAATTCGCCAATACGACCGAACCGGTCACCCGTTTGCGGAACACGTATCATATATGCTCACGGTGTATATACTTTAAGTGTGTATGTGTGAATTAAATATAACCTGTGTGAGCCCCGAAAGCGAATAACGGTGAGTTGTGACCGCACTTTCCCGATGCGTTCCCTATGTCGTTTTTCCATTTTTTTTTCCACTCTGTATGTTATATAGTTACCTCGTTCGACTTTGCAGCGCGGACAATCGCCTCGAGCGAGAACGTAGGTAACTCGGCGACGGCACTCCGAAATATGATTGATATCGCGTTATTCACATATTTTATATCCGTAAAAAACCATTTACGTATGTGTACCTATAGGTGTATAAATTATACATATAGGTATACACTATTATGTAATAAATTATACAATTATATAACCTAGACAAACACGGATAACTCACGCTGAGCCTCATGGTCATCCCCGAATAATTTTCCTCCGATCGTTCGTTTCTTCTAACTTTGAAGATTTTCGGAACACTTACAAACACATGTAACCGCTTACGCCGGTATAAATATATATTTGGCCGTCAAGTCGGATTATACCGCGTTCTACATATATGAGCCACATTATTATTCATGCGTACTTAGCTGGTAACCGGCAAAACGTCGGGGTGATTTATTACTGCATATTATATATTGAATATTATGACGACAAAAGGAAAGCGCGAGCGTGCTCGGCGAATCTGCGACGTAGTATCGTAAATTATACGTGTAAAGCTCGCCGCGAAATAGGTATCCGATTTCGCTGACCGAGAGAATAATAAAAACAAAATGCGCGTTACAATATATAATATAAAATACACATTAGGTGCCTATATAGGAATATATTATTATAAAGGTTCTTGGAGAATCGATTACCTCAATCGACGATCGATAACAAACACACGGCCAGCCGCGGACAAATCACGCGACGTGTGCATAAAACATATAATGTATTGCAGCAAATATATAGATAATATATAAAGTATACTATACTATACGTCGCGCTGCAGCAGTTTTCGTCACATTACAATAATAATAATAAAAATAGACAATAATATATATTATATTATACATAAATATATACATATATATCATAGTATGCTACCCGCGAACACAAAACAAAATTTGTTTTCGACGTTACACGACGCAATTTCAAAGTTGTACTTGTATACCAATACTTACATACACGGTGACTATAATATTGTGTACCTACAACCTATATATATATTATTATACCTAACACTGCAAGTTTATGATATTATGTATATATTAATGTTTATTATTTGGTTATTATGACTATTTTACTGCTACGCGATTGTTTACATGTAATTCCAAACAGACGCGCGGCGTTATGTGTCATATAATAATAAATTATGTATAAAATATATTAAAAGTTTTAATTATCCGCACGCAAACAAACGGCGTTTTTTTTCACCGTTATAACATTATAATATAATAGCTGCTGCAGCGTAATACATTATAACCTTATAGGTACGGCTACGATAATATCCACCCATCTACGTGATAATAATTAATATTATTTAGGTATATAAATACGTGCATAAATACGCGATTATTATCTGTAACGTTTTTGCCACTTGCAGCTGTTTTAATGGCTTCGAATAATTTCCATACCTATATAGTATTATACTATTATGGTATATATACATCAACGAATTACTCGCGTCATATTAAAGGTAATTTCAATGCAGAAAACAGATATACCGTTTTTCAAACCATCTCCACGCCGCACTAAAATTTTAATATAACGCTACATATAATAATATTATTATGTATTAATTATATATATATATAGTATATATCACACGCGGCCCACTGTTGACGATTATGTAGGGTACCTATAATACATATACATAGTTCGATCTATTCAGGATTTATATATAACGATATGTGCAACGCGTATCACATATATAATTTGATTGTTTTTTTATCATTGCTCATATTAATATACACCGAGGATATACAATGTCATTGACGCAACCGTTTATTAAATAAGCTTGTATAAATAAGTCGATAGGCACTCGTATTTAAACTAAAGTATAATGTTATATATATATAGTATTGAAACAGTATATACCACCATGCACGATGATGACTATAATATGAATGTTGTAGTATGACTGGATTTTCTTTAATCTGAAAATAATTGATAATTTGTGTAGGTATATTATTTCATTCATTGTATTATCATATGTTAAAAGGCTTAGACGATTATACAAGTAAACCTGAAGTCATTTCAATATTTAAAACGTGTTTAATTATACGTTTGCATTATGCGTACAAAATATCTTAACTGTGTAGATTATTGTTGTTTTATATTGTATAATATAATATACTCGACGAAGTGAATTATTTTTTAATTCGCTTTTGAATTACACACCATATATTACAAGGCATGATGATTAGGTACCAGAAATTATTCCTTCGGAAACATCATAGATTAATAAAGTTTATAAAAATAAAATATTATTTGCACTTATGAAAGTAAATGAAAACATTCAGTTGGAAATAAGTTGAATATAATACATAAGAAATACTTCGACCTAGTAAAATAATGGATTCTTAAACTGGTTTTAAATTTTAAAATGTATGTTGATCAGGATTTTAAAACGGCAGCTTGAGAAAAATGAGAATCGACTTGAATTTTTTTCAACCTATAATTTTACACCTCTCTCTCTAAATATATTATATTTATACAATATACCTATATATATATATATATATAGGTATATATACATATATATAATTTTTAAAATTTATAATAAAATAAAGTATAATATTAAAAATTTACTTTTTAAAAACGTAATTTATACCTACACAATACATATTAAATTACGTATAGATAAAATATTTCCGTCGAATGATTGAAATGTTGACTCTACAAATTAAAAAAGGGGTTTAAAAATGTTTTTATAATTGTAATAATATAGTAGCATTAGTCACGTCTATATATATATATTAAATAATATACCTACAACGAATCGATGTGTATATATTTATATCTCCACTAGAATATTTAACATTTTAAAAATGGTATATACTCCATAATATACGTATTATAATACACAAATTATAATTATAATTATTAAACACTTGATGTATACGTCGTTTTGTTTCGAATATTTGTATTTCATTACCTACGTCAATCGTCAATGCGTATATATTAGATGATATGTATAATATATATTATCATAGGTACATATAATTTAATATATACCTACAGCAGTTGGCGGGGTCGTCGGGGTAGTGGTCGGTTCACGAATTACAATTATTTAAAATATGTATATGTATAACTATAAGTATCTATATTATATGTATATTTTGATATGACGAGGGGAACCGCATAAAATACGTTTCCGGATTATCGAATATTTTTACCTTCGTTTCGACAACGAGACCGAACAGAAACCGGCGCACAGGTAAAAATTATTATTATAGAGACGGCCAGAGGTTTGTTTAGGCATTTGACGCACGCACGGCGATATGTGCGCATATGCGATGGGGGACCTAAATACATTCATGAGAGAAAACAAACGCTAAAAACATACAGCATTGAATAATAATAATAATTGATAATAAAATATCACATTCGTGCAGACAGCAAACGGTATGTACGAAACAGATTTACATCAGTATTCAGTGCGCTATATATAAAGGTATATAATAATCATATATATCATATTATATACAGAACCGTACATAGTACATAACAAACATTAGGTTAAACGACAACTCAGAAAACTAGATGATGAATTTATAATAAAATATATAAAAAAACTTTTTTTTTTTTTTGGATGGTTTAAGATTCGCGTGTGATGAGTTTAGTTGTCGTTTTTACATTTTATTGTTTAAATTACTAATAAAAAAAATTCTCATTATATATAGTAAGGTATGTATAATAAACTAATTGTATTTAGATGTTCGAGATATTTTTCAACAAAATAATGTAGGTACCAGGTACCTATTTATAATAATATGATATTCCCTCTCTAATAACTATACAACGCCTCGATGGCACCCGTGGCCGGGAAGAGTAGAAGGAAATATTATAACCATTTCTGAGGTATACTATAATACGATACAGATGAACAAGACGTATACGTAATAGACACGATCACCCTATACTGTAAGGATACAAATGCATAGGCCCAACTAGGTATGGTTAAAGGGTGCTAGCACACTCAAATATTTTGTCGGCGTCCCAAAATGTTTCGATTTGTTATATAGGTACTTACTACTTTTACTATAGTATAATTAGTTTACCAGTGAATATAGCTAGATATGGACTAGCATGACAAAAAAGGATTTTTAAACTTTTCATTGTTAAATATTGAAAAAGTTAAATGTTAAATATTAAATATATTCAAAACTGACGATATTAATATAATACATTTGCAATTGAAGACAGGATAATTGATCTAATATAGACTAAGTAATAGTTAAACTTATTGGTTATCTATTATTAATCTTTATTATTTGAATAACTGATTATATAATTAATATTATTATTACCAATAAGTATTTTGAATAAATGAATAAAGTAATTTGTGTCGTAAGCTTTGTATAATATTTTAACACAACCAAATTGTTAGGTCTAAAATCCAATAACAACAATATGTAACCGACATGGTTAGCCAGTGGTAGTGAACACCACTCACACAAATAAACGCATTATGTTTAGGGTTGATCGTCGATAGGTACGGCTGTAGATCCACACGCACCCATATTACACATGCACACATAATAATAAAATAGTATCGTTATAACGCGTACCCGACGCGTCGTGAACCGAGTCCCGTCTAGCCACCCCCGACCCGGCGCGTGTACACCACCGCCTTACAGACGGGCGATGTGGCAACGTGGCGGACGGCCGGCGTTTCTTGGCGGGGACGATGGCGGTGGAGGGTTGGCACCGGCACCGGTGGCGGCGGCGACGGCGCTCCCACCGGTCGTCGGCCACAACGCGGCGTCGTCGTGCGGCACCGTACCACATTTACCATCTCGCTCGCACGGCACAACGGTTGAACGATCTAACGTCTACCACGGGCAGTCGCTCATGCGGAGTCGTCCGCGTTACAGCTCGCTCGCAGCCGGTCGCAGTGTCGTTGCACTTTGCGCGTGACTGCAGTGTGTAAGCTGTCTGTCCTGTCGTCGGCACACTCTCTCTCTGCTGCTGCTCGACACTCGTGCGGCCACAGTCACGCCGAGACACGAACCGCCGACAATCGTCGTCTCAGTCCGCCCCAACGCATCGTTGTTGTTTCCGTCGCGCACACGCATAAACTTTCGAATGTGCGTCGGTTGTCGCAAAGTACCGTCGTCGTTGTCGTCCACGGCAGGCGACCACCACCATCACCACTTGCAAAGGCCACCGCTTTGGACACGCTCCCGGAAAATGATCAGGCCCACACACCAGCCGTTCAGTTAATAATTCCGTTCGACAACCCTACGTCATTTCCGACGTGGCCGCGACCACCGGACTCGTCTTCGTCGTCGTCTACCACCTAACCCGAGACGCGACGTGCGCGCTCGCGTGTGTATTTATTAATATTATTTTTAATTTTTAAAAATTGTTGTTCTCTTCTCCTCGGCGGTCGGTTATATATGATATTGTGTTGAATAAATACAAGACTTTTTGCTCTTCTCGAAGAAGAACCGCACCGTCGGACGTCCGGTATAATATAATATCATTTTATAATATTCGTCGAAACATACACGAGGCTGTGATAGTGAAACTAGTCGTTAACGTAATATTATTTTAAAATAGCGTATAATATTGTACATTGTACGGTTAAATTTAATCCGTATATTATATTTAAGTGTGTGTGCGTGTGCGATTGTGTGTCGTACCGTTTTAAGCACCCGGAAACGTTTTTCTCTCTGTAAACAAGTGACACGAGTATATCGGCGCATTGTAGTACCGTTGTCGTTACAATCCCGAGCGGCGACGCTATGTGCTCCGCCAAAACCGTCACGTTCGGCGGCGTGGTGGCTTACCCGAAAGCCCCGACCACCGGCAACATCGAACAGACCAAAGCGCGTTTCAATTGCATAGGCACGCTTAGGGACAGCTTGAAAATGGTGGGTAGCAACGGTTCTAAATTTCTAACCGTCCGTTTGGTTCGCAGCAAGCTTAGGAAGCGCGAGGAAACCGCTGTAGCTGCCGCGGCCACCGCAGCGGCCACAGCCGTCGCCACCGCCAACACAGCGATCAACAACAACAACAACAACAACAATGTGGACTGTCAGCTGCCCCATGCCCAGCCCGTCGACGTCGCCGTTGTCACAAACGTATCCGGTGATGTGGGCGATCCGCCCGTACCTTTACCGTTCCTCTGGCAGTATTCGGCCAAAAACGCTGCAGCCAAAAACACCAATGGGTATAACTCGCCATACAGGCTGTACAGTTCTGATCAGGTAATAACGTCATCTCCACTATATAGTCTTTCGATTCGATTATATCGGTCATTACTTATTAGTTATTACTTGTTACATACGTACACGGTTTTAATTCAAACGATAAGGTTGGTGGATAAAGTCTGACGTTTGGCCATTGGTGCTGTTAGATACCAAACCACTAAAAATAATTGATTTCATATAGTCGTAAAGTACTTGCATTTCTAAATATTATTAATTTATTTTTAACGTGTAGGTACCTAACCTTTTCTCATAATATAATTAATGAGCTCATTGAAAGCATGAGATCATTAAATATTGTTCATCTTATCTGCGTTCAAGTGGGAGAAATGCATTATCAAGACAAGGATAGTGTGTACGGAATGTCTACACACCGTAGAAGGTTAAACATAGTTTGGTGCGCACTACAGGTTTTGTGAGAGCATAATGGATAACATAAATGTTGTTATGGTGACCCACAGTATTGCCTTGGAAATCATTTCAACGGTTGTGCTCAATTCAAATATTTTTATATTATTTCCCAAAGTTCCCCTCCACACACATTTTGGTCACTTGTGACTGTTTTGTTTCGATGTAACTAACAAAATTATTTTTATTGGATTTCAGGACACATTGGTGTGCAGTGTACCCATCGAAGAAACCGCAGAGCACCGCAAGGGACTACGGAAAAACTTGCGAGGCAAGTGGCGAAGACTGGTGCACAAAAAGCAACAGCAACAAGACGCGTACAAAATACCCGCTGAACTACGGGACCAGCTCAAACAGATATATGTGTACTGATTCTAAAAGTTTGTTTTTTCAAGACAATCCACAAAACCTATCAAATTTGCAATCTATTATTACTATATTATTTTTATTATATATTTTTTTTTCTATGAAAGGACAAAACAATCTTGTATGTTTTTATTAATAACGTACCTATGTATAATAAATTTTCATTCCTCTTAGAGAATTAAGTTTAATTTTTATTTGATTTCACACACTAAAAAAAAGAAATAATTGTTGACCCGTTGAGTTTTCCACATTTTAATGAACTAATGATTGATAAAAATTGCAATACAATAATATTTTGATTTTGTTAAAAAATTTAGGCTGTTAAATGAAAAACTGGCAGTTCTTAATGTAGAAAGAAAAATCTGGTGCCATCGTTTATAACATCATTATATTATTGCATATTATTTTTGTTTTAAATTCGTGATATAGGTATTAATTAATATAATTTAATTTATACACAACTATTATATTAAACATGATAATATAATACTTGTAGTAGGTAGGTAATGTACATATTGAATAGTTAAGGCCATACCTAATATAGCTTTAGTAATTTTAGGAAAATACTATTAATGAAATATTACTTATGTAGAACTTCACAATATAATTTAGTAGTATTTTAAATTGAAAACTGTGAGCTTCTTTTATGGTGATAATGTTATAAAATAAAAATTAATTAAAAAGACTTAAAGATGTATCCCTTATTGCTCTATTTGCCAGCATTGTATATTTATTATCCAAGAAATAAAATGTTTTTTGACCAATTTTTATATGAACTGTGTATAATCATAAATGAATAATATACAACTGGTAAAATTATTTTATAATTTTGAGAATTGAACCTGCTCAGAAACATCAAACACATTTTACTGGAACGTAAATATATTTTTAAAAAAAAAATCTTTCCTATCTTGCGGAAAAAAGAAATTTATTAAAAAACTAAAATTGTGATTTTTGTCTATATAATTAGTATGTATGGTATCAACTGATCTTTGTGTATTTTATTCTATTTGTACCTAGTTAGTTTTACATTTTCATTCAGAAATATATGAAGCTAAAAATGTCTAGAATTTGTATAGTATTGTATTTTTTTTTTTATATATATATATATATAAACCACTGTTCAATTTTACATTGTTTCAACATCATAACTGATACCATTTGAAAATCATATTTTTGCTCATGATAATACGTTTATTAAAAATTGTTTTGTTTTAAAAACAATGTAAATAACCAACCATCAAATTTGTCTCCATTTTATGATTAGATTGTTTATTATGTTAAGTATAATAGATCGTTTCTAATTTGAACAATAATTTTTGCCTACAATCATTTGGTTTTAAAAGTTTTTTTTTTTATTGGCCTGTTAACATTTTTTTTTTAATATGACAGCAAATTTAAATAATTTGCATGTATGTAAGCAATTATAAATTGATAATCGCATAATTGTTAATTTAAATCGGCTTGTGAAATGTAAAAGAAAGTCGTGGCCTTTACTGTTATTTAAAAATTTTCTATTGTCAAATCTATTCTTAATAATGATATTAAAAATTGAAGAAAAAATAACGAATAAACATGTACTTTGTACATTATTTTCAATGTACTATTTTTTGTATTTTTATTTAATTATTCCATTGTATTAAAATACTTTTAGAGAGAGAAAAAACAATATTTGTTCAAGGAAAAGTACCTACCTGTTAAACGTCATTACAAAATCAGCTGTTCCGTTTATATTCTGTACACGTTCGGAGAGAAAGTCGAATGTAGGTAGGTGTTAGTTTTTATATTGTTACAGCACAAAATAATAATATTATTATTATACAGCTCGGAAACTAATGGATGTAACTCGACGACAAAGTCGTTTGGGTGTTTTTGAGTAGTACAACATTAATGTTGGTACGATATTAATAGTATATTGTTCGACAATCTTTGAGCACTGAAAAACATTGTCGTTTCACTACACCGCGGTTGAGTTAGTGTATTACTTAAAAATTATATAATTGTAATATGTTACTCAACGATTTCTACTTTACCTTGATAACATTTTAAATTACCTTAATATTATTATTGATCTCGGTCGCAAACTAATTTGTTCGAATAATAATTAACCTTTAAACGTTTTGACTTTTCAAGACCAACCATGGGTATATAAAATATACCGAGCGGCGTTATAGCACATATATACCAGGTGATTCATTTAAGCGCGTACACTCATTATTTCAAAAAGTTATGACTTTTTTTTAAAAATATTGATTTGATGTCATCTCAAAACGACATTTTTGGAAAAAAATCTATTTATTATCCTTATCTTTTTTCATTTTTGAACGACACCATACATTTTTAATTTCATACCCCTAAACAAAATATTATTTGAAGTATTTCAATCCGTTAAAATCAAATTCCTGACATGTACTTCATTAGTTATTAGTATTTAAAATTTAGATCAGCGGAATAGTGGAGAACATTTTGAGGGGTACAGGGGTACCACTACTCCGCTTATCTAAACTTTAAAAAATGTTCATAACTAATGAACTGATTATCCGAAATTTTATTTTTATGGATTAAAATATTCCAAACAATATATGAAATATATGAAATTAAAAAAAAATATATTTTCAAAAAATTTAAAATTTTTCGAAACATTGAGTGTAGACACTTATAAATGTATCACTCCGTATAGACCGTACCTCACGCGATGAACGGTAATATAACGTTACAATATTGTTTATTATAATAATAAACACGTCAATCCTTACATAGCAGGTACGGCCAGGTAAGTACACAATGACAATTATATTGCATTATGTTATATTGTAGAAACATTATACTATATTATGATATATTGTAAACGATCGTGGTCTCCTGCAGAGTGATTTGATTTTTAAATATCAATTAAACTTCGGATTTCAAACCGCCGCATGTGTCGAAAACTCGAAAATATCGTTAAGACTTTAAGTAGGACAGCGCGAACCTATAAATAGGTAGGTGGCACACAGGCATAAAATACATTTATTATTATGAAACGTTATGTTATTGCGGTAGGCACTCACCGTATACAGGACAGGTATAGGAGGTACAAATTATTATTTTATTATGGCAGCCACACGTATATTATAATATTATATCCGCGATGTAGGACAGCTGCTGTTGCTGATGCTGCCTGGTGACGACGGACCTATTGTATAATATTCGCGCATTATTATAATTTTTTTCACATTTTATTTTTAGCACATAATATTTTTTATGTTACGCACACCGCGTGCCGCCGCCGGTCGTATTCGAATGGACGTGGACGACCGCCGTAATAATAGTGACATTGTTACTAATACTATAAGGCCGTTCTATATTTCTATAAAATATATGTATTGTATATACTATATATATATATATATATATATATATATATATATATATATATATATATAGAGAGAGAGAGAGAGAGAGAGGTAGAGCTGCAAGTCTGGGACAGTGCGACCTTTGTACACGTTTTTGGTATTTTGTCTGACGGACGAATGACTACGAATACGAACAAAAAAAAAAGTGGTCCAGACACAAAGTAGGCGTATGCACTTTTTACACGAGTCATATAAATTAAACTCTCGTAGCTTTAAAAAGTGATCATTTAAAAACATAATATGTAAGCTGCGTGTTGTTAGAAATTATACTATTATAGGTATTACTGTATTAGATACCCAGTACCCACTACTTACCTGTTGCATATTTAGTAAACGTCAACTACTATAATATAAACTGAGAAAGCTGAGCGTTTGATAAGACAGGTAAGGTCAAATCGTTCGTATTTTTGTAGAAACACAGTCAGGACAGAAAAATCTGGTAATGTTATAATAATAACATATTATAATATTTATAGGTTATTATATATATATATATATATATATATATATATATATATATATATATATATATATATATATATATATATATATATATATATATATAATAACTTATGTATGTATACATTTACATTTATTTCCTACTAAATCAGTTACGTCGAGTAATAACGTCGTTGATCGGATCGAGTACAATTTGATCATTCCCTGTTTTTAATTCGACTACCTCTAATGCAGTTCGGCAACCCTCGATGAAATGTCCAGGGTCCAGCCACTATACCCCGCATATTTTAACGTCTGTGCCTCAACACAACTTAGCCTACCTTCATAGACGTAACTATAGGAGGGAGGGACTGCAATCCCACTCAGATTCTTTTAGCAAATATGTATACCTGCATAATATTGTACAATTCAGTGTTAATGTGGCTCATATTTAGGCCCCTGGCATAGTAATTTTTAATAGGCTCCGGACTTTCCATACAAATCTTAAAAAAAATTTAACTGATATTTAATTGCAATAAAATAATTTATTACTTTAAAACTATTAAAAAAAAAAAATTATAAAAATTATAATTAAAAGTTTTACATACTTTTTTTTAACAATTTTTACGCATAAAATAAAAAAAAAATCAATAAACATAAATAACATAAATTATTATAAAAAGTAGTTTTTTTTAATTTATTGCTGGAAAGTGGAGATTTTAACACATATTAATATCATTTTTGTAACTAGGTAGTTGAATGCTGGCTTCTTCAATCAACAACAAAATAACGGATCTATATAGATATTGATGGTTTATCGGAGATCAAAGTTTAGTTTTTAAAATAATGTTCACACTTAACTTGTGTGCACAAAGTACATAAGAACGTATTTGAATTCTATATGCACAATGTGTTTGATAAACCAGTCGTTGTGGTTAATTCAAAAATAATTTTAAAAAACCCACTCACAACTCTAAGTGATTTACCTATATATTTTGCATTTGGCAATAGGCCTCGAATACTGAAAAATGCCCTTGAGCTCCTGGCAATCGCCGGGTAGCCGAGTGGATCAGACCAACACTAATATTATTGTTGAATTAATTTTTACTACCTATACAATTTTAAAAATGTCTGTCATGTTCAACATAAACAATACTCAAAAATATTTAATAGTGTTCCATATATTGTAAGTTTATAACTGTGTGCAGTTAACCGTCCTCGTTATCATATATCTTATTTTGCTGTCGAAATAGTCAGGTCTCCTGTCAGGGAGAGGGAAATTAAGAGCATAATCACTAGGTGTATACTACACCTCAGTGCATGTAGGCCACTGCCATTTCACTTGGCGAAGTGGTGAAGTTTCTCAAATTATAGTGCCTCGACGAGCGGCGGCCGATAAGTGTACTTATAATAGTCATGTTTTAATTGTTAGACCATAAAACACAGACAAAATATTAATATGAGGAAACAATAGTACAACAGTACAACGTTCAAAAACCCGAGAACTGACGGAGATCTAGATAGATACAAACTGCAGCCTGCAGTGCACGGAAACTTACTGGGAAGTCTCAAGTTAGCTGTAATGCTGTATCAACAATTATCTACGCGTCATTGGTCAAATGTGTAAGTGTGTTAATCATTGGCAAATACAGGTAGGTGGATGGGTGTCCAAGAGTCCCACGATCCGTAGTTTTTTTTTCTCAACAAATTATTGGGCTCATTATTATAATGATGTGATATAACTATATTTTCAGGGTAGAGATACAGCTTTTATTTGAAAAATCATGATGTATAGAGGTAAGGTTTATTAATAATATTAGTAATATTCTAACAATTTTATATTCATAAAAATAAGTGACGCATAGGCCTCTCTCGAACGAAAAACGTAATATACTGTTGTAGTGTTGTATATTTGTATGTTTTATCGCATTATTATTATTTACACGAACGTTATAATACTTCAAGCATAGGTATCCCCACACCGGTTCATACAAATGAATAATATTATTTTATGCAGGTACAACACGCGCAGAACACACCTGATACTACATTATATTATGTGGTTCGTGGTAGACGACGGCACACTGGAATAACGGTCAATTCTTTGTTTGGCGTATATTATAATACAGAGAAGGTAAATGCCTAAACACTAAACAACGTAAACCTAAACACAATACGTATTCGCACATTTACCCACACACACGCGCGCGCACACACACACACACACACAATATAGGTTTATATTTTATAAATAATAATAAGCGCATGTGCCTGAAAATGGCCTACAAACTGCAACACTGACTGCGAAACCATGTTATCGTATATTATTATATTACACATATATACATACATACATATATATGTGTGTGTGTGTGTGTGTGTGTGTGTGTGTGTGTGTGTGTGTGTATGTAACCACAACACGTCAACATCGCCAGCTGTTGCCTATATTATACGATATATTAACGCATTGGCGAATAACAACTTCAGCTATATATTCAAGTTCCGAACGTGTATAAAAAGCCAGTTTATATGAAATGAAAAATAATAATGTGCGATATTCCAAACAGCCACGCCGTTTTTGTCGAGACTTAACGTATAATAAGCATGGCCGATTTTCCCAATAAAAATCTCCAGACTAAAATATTACTCACAGCCATGTGAAAATCATTGACCGCCATAACTTTTAGGGAAAGATAAATGTATACATAAATTTTTTATTTTCAATTTGTTCAAAAAATATATTTTATATCTATCTCAAATATTGCATGACAATATAGTTGGATAAATTCCCCGACTTCTTAAAAGCTACAAATCAATTAAGATTGGTTATTATGTTGAATTTCTTGCAATTTTACAGTTTTTGTCGACCTACTGAATCCAATCAAAGAAAATGGTGTTACTATTAAACACGAAATTTTATCAAAATATGCCATGTTAAATACGACCATCTATTTATATGATTGTCTCAAGTTCTCCTTTGATAGTTGGGCACTGTATCTAATGTAGATATTAATATTATAATATAGGTGCTTATTCTATAATTTTAGTGTGAAACTGTCAAATCCTTCAGCTGACATACCTAAATCCTTATGAGTTATAAATGTATAATATATACTCTGATAAATTATCTGTATATGCTAACCTGACGGTTTTTAATATATGTATGGTACAACGTTAATATGGTGAACGAAGTATACCTTTACCTATATGGTTAAATAGTATATATAGTAGCGGCTAGTCGGGGGAGGCTTTAAAACTGCGCTCTCTTAAAAAAAATGTAAATAATAATTAATTGTAAATATATGTATTGGAATTATTTTTATCTGAATTGAAAAATATATCGTTTTCATTTTCTATTATTATCGAAGGCCGTAAAATCTAAAATCTATAAATAGTTAATTTGGTGGAAACATTATTTTAGTCATTTGGACGGCGGTCGCCGATCCTGTAACAGTCGTAACATGTAATATTATAGCATGTTGGGCGGAGGGACAGAGGTGAATAAGTCTCGTATAATATAGACAACATTGAAACTGGGTTCACATTATATGTCATGCTACGCTGCAACACGATTGCGCACGTTTTTCTTTTTTGACTCAACTAATTACAACACGATTGCGCACCAAATAATATGGGTTTATACTATATAATATTATAATTTATGTACAACATAAAATAATATATACAATTATTCAATACATATTTTCTATAATTTTTATATACATTCACTCAATAACAAATTCTTAAATCACAATTGTTTTCCCCAATTATGACAGGCTTAGAACTGAACAAATTATTACTATTGGCTTGGTTAAGTTATTTTTTTTCTAAATTATTGTTTAAAAAAATTCTAAAAAAAAAAATTTGAATATTGACTATAATATCATTAATTATATACTATATTATATCATTTGGAATAAAAATTAAAAAAAAAAAAAAATTTAACCAAGCTAACGATGATAATTTATTATCAGTCCGAAGCCTGTAACAATTGGGAAGGAAAATTATTAATTAACAATTAGTTATTAAGTGTATGTGTATGAAAATTATAGAACGCATGTATTGAATAATTATATAGATTATTTTATGTTGTGCATAAATTATATGTATTATGTAGTATATACACTATCATTTGGTGCGCAATCGTGTTGTGATTTTATCTGCTAAAAAAGTATTTGTCATTTCGGGAAATAATTTTACAGCACCTGCAACATTTTCTAATGAACAAGTATTTTTTGTCAAATGGCATTTTAAAAATATTAAATAAAGGCTTGACTGTTTCAATAGTAATTTTGAAATATTTAGTTGTTAAATTTATCAGTGTGTCTAATACTTGTTTACATTTTTTACGATAAAATAATTTTAATGAGAAGTTTGATTGGGTCATTAGATTAGAATCTACTTTTTTTGGTATCCACCGTTTACGATGATGTTTATTAAAATATACAATTGGATCTAAATCTATTTTTTTTTTTTTGAAAATAATAGAGCTGCGTCTATAATGGTGCCCAATCCATGAGAATTTTTATTTATATTTTCAAGCGATTTAATTGTACCCTCTATTAAATTACTCACGTCAATTATGTTTAATTCCTTTGCTTCCAATTTCTCTGCGAGTGCTTTGAGTTTTTATAATACATTTTTCATAAACATTATTGAAACAATAAAATCAAATTTTGTTCTTTTTTTAAACAGAACCAATGATTAGCTTTTAGTATTTCTATCATACAAATTTGAAGAGGAGATTTCTTGTAAAGTTTCAAGAGTTATTTCATACGAGCCATCCACCGTGTTTTTGATAAATTATACAACTGCAAACTTTCTTCAATTTTAGATAATTTGTTACTAAGAATTCCATACCATTTTGTACTAGCATTAAAAAAAACATATAGACTCTCTAGGTTACCAATTAAATTTAGTGTAATGACACTATCATTGCAGCCATGTTCTAAAAATGTGTTAATATGGTGCGCTTGACATGGGATATAAGGTATATGGTAATTGACCAGTTTTGAAAGTTCTTTTTGCGTCCCGTGGAATTGATGAAACATGTTTGAGGCAAAATCGTAAGACTAAAAAGCGATGAAGTCTGCTTTTAATTCAATAAAACAATATTTTGTTTTTGTAGACAAACAGAATTTTTATTAGTGCACGTAATACTTTTAATATAAATTATGAAAATGGATCAAAAAAAGTTATTTAGATATTATGCTCAAAACGCACACAAACAGTTAATGTTATAGATTTAGTAATAATGTATTATAAAAAAATGTCATTGTTGAACATATGGTTGAAAATTTAAAAACAAAAATAACAAAAAAAGGAACATTTTCATAATTTATGTAACAAAAAGTGACTCAAAGTGGCTTAACAAAATTTACAAAAAAAAAAAAAATATATAAAATATATGAAAACAAAACATATTAATATTTGGTAACGAAGAAAGTGGCTCAAAGTGGCATTAATCTGAAACAAACAACAAAATGTAAAATAAATAATAATACTAAAAAAAAAAAATAAAACATCAGACAAGACACATAATAAGCGATAGGGGATGGTACGCGATGGCATATTTGTGGTGTATGGTATGAATGGGCCACTGGTCACTTCTACGCAAGTTCTCACAGCCGGTTCCACGGGCGGACGAGTGCAGTGGCTGGCGCGTTTGCTCGCGGGCGATGACTATCGTGGCGGCGGGTGAGGTCCGACCGCAAAGGTCGCGGGAGCGACAACACAGCGAACGGCTAGTGAACGTCGACGATCAGTTAGTGCTGTAGACGACTGTGGAGACGGCGACGACGGCGACCGAAGCACTGAGCAAGCGAAGACACCTGCGGAAACGACGTCGGACGGAAGTTGATTCGGCCGGCGGGATTACCACTTGGTGAAAAATAGAGAGAATCGACGTTATTATTATTAATAATAACCATATACTCTCCGGGATTTTCACCCTGATGTCCCGTCAGCCGCGTCTGCGTGACTGCGCCAGACCCTAAAACATTATCAGTTTCCTCAGGTCTGGCACTATCGACGCCCGATTTCCTAGCCCAGCCATATCGCTCACCCGTTGCGCTCAGCAGTCTCCGTCGTTGCCGTAACGAGTCGGTCGTCGTGCACGCGGTCATCGCCACGTTGGAATTACCGTCGGG